>JAXIUT010000021.1:18466292-18481685 GCA_035586675.1 Eurytoma californica
GTGTGTGTGTGTGTGTGTGTGTGTGTGTGTGTGTGTGTGTGTGTGTGTGTGTGTGTGTGTGTGTGTGTGAGAGAGAGTGAGAAAGGGAAGAGATGCGATGGTTCGAGCGTTTTAAATCAGTGTTTGTAAAGCGAGTTGTAGCGCTGGCGCGCGGTTGTCTACACGTGTTTCCGTGTAATTGGAGCCATTATCTCTAATGGGCTGAGGTTTCGAATTAACCCAATTTGCTTGCGTTTTATACCAATTGGAGTGTCTCGTTTGTTCTTATGCTTATTACGATGGTTACAGCGTCGGATGTAATATGGTATCGATTATAAATTGCCTTTACGTCTGCGAAATAATATTTGTTGTAAACTTTATTACGTAGTGCAATTTAATTTCTTCGATTAAAATTTAATTTCCGCAAACATTCCCGATACAATAACGATAAATCATTTATTTTTGTTGCAGGTGAGATTGGATCCACTTTAAAGATATAAAATCACTTCGCTTGGTGTGGTGAGTCTTATTCCTTTTTCCTTCAAGCCATTTTCATTATTTCTTATCTATTTATTTTATAATCAGTCATGTCATTTTTTTATTAAAACACGAATAAAACGATAATCCTCCTTTCATCATATTCCATTCCTTCGAATATCACAGGCTCGCATCTTAAATGAAAACAACGGACTAAACAAGTAACTCTTTGAACCGTAGTGTGCGAAATAAAAGCTTAAGCAGCTCATTCCATTCCGCCGTAAGCATTTACACTGGCACGAGCGAAATTTACAAGCTGCCTGGCCGGCGCGCAGACGCCGGACAAGGTTGTACCCTTATCGCGTTAATCGCGCGGACGAACACGCGCGACTCGAAAATGTCCCCGAGCCGAAGCGAGATAGGTAATTAACTCGGCGCTGTTTTCGCGGACGCGGTCAGCGCGACGACGAGTTTTGGAGCCCGTCCAACCCTCCCCGCGCCCCCCGCACTGACCGCCGGCTCGTTTCTCTCATACGCCGCGTCATTTAGCGGCGCGGTAAACTTCTGCGTCTCGATCGAAACTGCACGTAGGTATACGCTCCCCGAGTAAAGTCAGGCTTTGTCGTCATCCGCTCGCAGGTGTACAATGGATCGGCGCTCCCAGGGGGATACTCTGTCCGTGATTTCGGAAGTTCAAGATATGCTCAATTTATTCAAACGATTTATTAAAACTTCATCGTGTAAATCGTAATTGTGAAATAAAGATGTAGCCCGCGGGGGAGTACGCCGGCGTTCGATCGCTTCACCAATCTCATGAAAATTTGAAACGGAGGAAGCGGGCATTCCGGGGCGCGTCGAAAGTTTGCCGATCAAAAAGTCAAAGGAGCGGGGCAGGATGAAAAAAGTTCGCGGACGCGCGCAGGAAGGGCCGGCGTCGTCGGCGCGGCTCGCCCGATAAAAGTTCCGCCAAGTACAAAAACCCGACGGCGTCGACGCGTTGTATACGTATCGGCGGCGGGCCATCACAGTTTACGCCGAATTCCGGCAGGAATCCTCGCCATTTCCCTTGAGTTATATGACGAGTTTACGGTTTCACGGGCCAAGGTGCTTCTTCCGCCTTATCTCGTCGTGGCAGCCAATTCGCCTTTAAGTAGCCTTCGAAAATTTTAATTGAAAAAATTTGCGAGTTATGAAAAATTATGATAATGACGAAACCTTCCACGATTCTTTACTATTTCAACCAGTAAAAAGAAAGAGCGAACATGAATATTAAGGATCATGCACTGAATTTGAATGAACAGACGCAAACTTGCAGTTTCGATGACCCGAGGTCGGATCGCATGTAAAGGGGTGATGGCCGTAGCTATCGATCAAATTAACCACGAGCGAAGTGGAAAACATCTTTGGCCGACGGAGGGAAAGACAGTGCGATCGAGCGAGAATCCGAAGTTGCCGCTAAAGTCCGTCCGGGGGAGCAGTAACGATCCATCAGGCGCGCGTATTCTATCCCCCCTGCGGCGAGCCGGGGCCATAACCCCGCGCCGAAAATCCTCCGAGCGGCCGTTTCCATAAATCCGCGGCCGGGCTCTCCGTGTCTTCCGCGCCCGGGAATCGCTATCGCTGCGAAAACAATAGTCGCCGGTGTTTGTGTATAAAGCACCGGGCGAGCGTCTCTCCCGCTGCGAGTTCCTATTTTTAGCCTCGATAAAGTCCGAGAGTTATTGAATGGTTCTTGCGTACGCTGCTCGCGCCGGCGAGCTTCCCGCGATTGCAGACGGAGAATACCTTTCAAAGAGGCGGAGTATCATGCGGACTATAGATGCCGCAGTTTCGGTGATTTTTATGATTCTGCAAATGTATTTTTATTTCTTTTACAATTTCTCTGTAACTATTATTTAATACTAAAAAAACAAATTTTGAATACAAATCATACCTTTTTCTTAACATTCGTATTACACAGAGGCAACTTCTGCATGCTTAAAATTTATTCTATTCTTACTAAAATCGTTCAAACATTCCCTCTAAATTTAATTCAGTGATAAGTCCGAAACTGATTCGAATAAGTACATAAATTGCAAAATAAGTGAATATTCACTTATTTTGCAGTATATATACACTTATTTAAATTTAGAGAGTTTGCAAGTATCCGGACAAGACGAGATTTTAAATAATTTTGTTTCCCTTTCGTTATCTCAATAGCCACAAAAATAAGAAATACAAAGCTTTATACCATCGTCTGAGAAACCCTCACGAATTTCGCGCACGTAGCGAAAGCAGACGGGGCCACATTGAATCGTCAACGTAGTCACGCAGGCCGCGCGAGCGCGTAAAGCGCGCAGGTGGTAAACGGTGGCGCGTTAATCCCCGCGCGCGCGACGTATTTACGAGAAACGCCGATTCGCAGCCGCTCGTCGGCGTATAAACCTTATCGTTCCCCGACGTCTCGTCAGCTTGCAGTCCTCTTATACGCGGCCGCCGGTGTCCGGTCTCCCCTTTTCCCCCCACCCCCCGATGGATCGACAGACTAACCCAGTGAGGCGGGCGGGTGCGATAAGGACCGCTACTTCCGAGTGCCGATTAGCTGCTGGTTCCCCTGAATGGACGTAGATCGTTCGTCCGGATTAGCTCCGTTTGTATCCGAATTCACTGAAAGAGAGCATTAAGTTTTTGAGGATCTTCCGGGAGATTGTAAAGTAATTGCGGCAATATTTTAATGTGTTCAAGTACCTGCAGAATTAATTTATTAAATATTGCAAATTACGCACGATGTGGGCATTTATTGAAATTGCATCTATTAATAAACACCTCTGAATTGAGTATTATACGTAAAAGCTGAAAATGCTTTATCATAATCATTATAATAATCACACGTAGTCGCTTTATTATAACAGTTATTAGCAAATGTTAAATTATGAATTAAATTGTATTATATTCTGGATTTTTAAATATAATATTATCAGCGATATTCATTCACCATTTTACTGAGAGCTGCAATAATTAATTGCAAAAAAATTCGAAATTCGCTGCAAGCTGCAATATTGAACAATCTGTCAAATTATCGCAAACTATTTGTTACCGGTCTAAAGAAATATCCTTTGATATTCAATTTCTCACGATTCATCCCATATTTCCCGATCGGTCTGTTCGTATAAATGCATTAAGCCGGAAAAACTGGACGCGCGACCATAAATCAAAATAGCGAGCTTTCATTTTCGCGCGCGGCAATCCATCACCCGGCGCGGGAGTGCGATCGTTCCTCGAGCTAAGGTGACGCGTCGATATGCGATGCTTTTCCTCGATTGACTCCCCGTTCATTTTTTTTCCTGCACTTTTGGAAAAAAATCTGCGTCGAAAAAGTTGTTTATCACAAAAGGAAAAAAATGGAACCCAACGCGTATCCAACGCGCAGGGATTTGCCTTCGACAATTTGGCGGTCAACGACTATATAAATAAAGTACGAGTCGTGATGGACATCTCCGAATTCGCGTTACGAGCCATTACGCGTTTTACTCGATGAACGATACGACGGCTAGTTTAATTGGATCTGCTTTTACGATTATTGAAAGCTTTAGGCTTTGAATCGTTTTCCGAATTGTATTTTGATAAGATAATTGAAGGCTGTCGATTAAGGCAAACAAGTTTTTTATGAATTTTCACATTACGGTGATGAAGACATCAGGGTCAACTCGAACTAAGGTCAATTCATGGAGGTAACATTTTTAAATAAATTATATGCAAAACAACGCATCTATAATAAATTGCTCCAGTTCAAATACCAGGGAGTTAGGCTGTTAATTGAAAGGCTCGCGCTCAGTTCGTCGTCAATAGCGAACGCAGCTCAAGCGAGAGTCGTTAGCTCCAGGCAGCCATCCAACGCCGACACGCACGTGGCAGGACTAATCGAATCGATTGTACGCGGATTTTTCTCTCGTAAAAGAAGTATTCTTTTGCAGCCTCAGAAAGAGAGAAAAATGAGAAGAGCGAGGAAATCCAATGGCAAGCTCTAGCGCTTTTTCTCGAAGCCAGAGGTCACCGACAAGCAATGACACAAGTAACTTTTTTCACTCTGATTAAGAACATCCGAATGCGCGAGAAAAAAAATGCCAATCAATATTTCGCTCGAAAATAGTTACCAACCGGCGACTTCCTCTTTTTTTTTACGCGGCGTCTGACGAAACTCTGACACTTCCACTTGCTGGTGAATCGATTAAATCGTTCTCGCTCGCTTTTCAGCAACAACAAAACTTCCACGCGTTTCGGGGAGATAACAAAAAAATTCTCGAAGTTTCGATGAAACATTAACGAAATATTTCAGCGGTGCCAAAGAGCAATCGGGACAATAACAAAAAAATGCAGCGGAAAAGCACCGGCCATAAAATTCCAATGGCAATTAAATAGCGCTGAAAGGCCGGCAACGATCGGTTGATAGCGAACGCTCGTCGGTGAAAAAAAGCGAGCGCCGGGTAAAAACTCGCTCGCTAAAAAATATAAATATTCAGGGTACACAGCGTATAGCGCGCGGTATAGTATGAGCGCGCGATACGATTCCGCTGATGTTTGACGCGACGCCGCGCTGGGAGCTGGGCCGCGCCGGGGGACCAACCAGCGCGGAGCGTTGCGGTGCATTTTGGACGCTCGGCTCTTCGAGCGATCAGATATATTAGTTGCTGAATTACTTCAAAGAGCTGATACGGAGTCGCTTAAGCAAGTATTTTAATTTAAAATTTTTTTTTCTTTTTGATGCCGCCAACTACGCTGATTGCCCCTTTGAAAAATAAAATTTTAATAAAATGTATTTCTTACAAAGCAAAACGTTTCGCAGCGCGTTGGGATAAAATGCGGGTATTTACGTTGAAATGAAAAATGAATTAATCCTTTGAAGTAAATGATTTTTCTGCAGAGCAATTTTTTTCACAAAGAAAAATTTGATATCGTCATGCAATATCGTGATTGGTTTTCAAAGTATTTTAAATTGTTGTAAAAGATTTCAATTTACAAATAGTACCAAAATCGTGCTTTATGGCCCAAAAAGATCTTTTTAATTCAATATTACGGTTTTTATTGAACTCCGAAAAGTACTTTAAGACATACCATTGTAAAAAAAACTCCACCCATCAAAAAGTTTCAATCTCTATTTATTAGCAACATCTTTCAAACTCTCTAAAAAAAGGAATCAATTGAAAAGAAAAAGCCTAAATCAACTTGGACACCTTGATCTAGCTTAGGGTAATGGACAGTCATAAAGCAATTTTTCTCCACCCGGAAACGTCTCAAGCTCGCGAAGCGATCTCTTTGTCCCCCGGTTGCGGCGCGGTCCGTCGACGTCGTCCTCGGAGACACCTACCAGGCTCTAACCCCGGAGTTGCAACGGCGCCCGCTTCCGCGACCGCACCTCGCTCGTATCGACGCCAGCGTCGCATAAATCACGAAGGGCCGCGCGAGGCACGAGCGGAGAGAAGAGGTCGGTGTTATTTATGGAGCTCGAACTCGCGAGATGCTTTGCGTATCGAGGAAGTAAAAAGCGGCGATTCGTCATGCCTGTTTATGATCGGCCGCGCAGGGATTCGCGCCGAGCTCTTTGATTGATGGCTTTGCGCGATCGGCAAATCGAGCGTTCGCTGCCGGATTTTTCTTTCTCGGTTTTCGCATGTACCACCCTTTTACGATCGTCCGTTACGTTTTATTATTCAAACCCGTTTGAAAGCACGATTTTGATTTTTTTTTTCGATGGGTTTTGGAGAGAGGAAGGAAAATCGTGCACTCGCCGAAATATTGCTGTACACGAAGCCACGTTATTATTTACTTTGGTCAATAAGTATTAAAATGTAGTTTCTGTATTACTCAAAAATGTAGTAATTCTTCTAATTTAATTATTGAAAAAAAGGAAAAATTGTCTAAGTTTACTATATCTATCGAGAGATTTCCCGTTCGCGCAGTGACAGTCGCATCGACGCGTGAAAGAGGCGAAAGATGGCTGCGAGTCGAAGCTGCGCGTTTGCATCCGGCCAAGATTTACGGAACGGTGGACGCGCGGCGATCGCCGACCTTAACCGCGCGCGCAGCGCTCGGCATCCTAACGACCCCCCATTGTCTCACCGCTCGTCCACCCTTCCCGCTTTATTTATACACAAGCTGCAAGTCACCGGGACTCGGCCAGCCATTAGACCTCCCCTCTGTATTTTCCTTGCGCTGCGCCTTTTCCGCGAATGGGATTTATTCGCAATGTGGGATTGGGTGGGCGCGATCTGTTGAGGGATAGTGTGCAGCGTAGCTTTTTCTGCTATTAATGAATTGCTAGATTATTTTTCGAAAAAAAGGGGGCGGATGAATCTTTTTTTGAATGCATTTATGTTTTGAGTGAATTGTTGTCAAGTGAAGTGAACTTTGAAATGATCAGGGTGAAAAATGTTATATGCTGAGTGCTTCCCATCTTTTATGATCTATATGGCTTGTTATTTTAAATTTGGAACAGGTATGCGAGTGTTAGATTTTTAGGCTCACAATAGCGTGATTACAAAGTTAAAAGTACCCTTAGATTACTGGGGCTCATCACCATACCGTTCAATTTTCAGTACCTCATAAAAATAATTATCTTATAAACATTTTTTAAATTCTGATAAAGTATTTTTCTGCTAATTTAATATAAGTAACTTGTAAATAGACCGAAATTAAATATTACTTTAAAATACATAATTTTTTTATCGTAGATCCAAAATCGTTACAATTTTTCTAACAATCCCTTTTTTATTGACAAGACTATTGTTCTCCGGCGCGGAACACTTTTTCGAAATGCCGTCGACGTCAGGGAAAAAGGCACATACCGAGGTAACGATCGAGTCCGGTAAGATATTGCGCGCGGGTGAAAAGGAGGCTCGATAACGAGCGGACTAAACGACTGTACGTGATGGGGGCAAGAAACGGCCTGCCCTAGTCTAGCGGCGCCTTTGCTGAGGAGGTCTTTTTCAGAGGCGCCGAGCCGCTCGAACCCCCCCACCACGAGTTGAGGAAATTTTAATAAAAGAGCACAGCGAGCCTCGAGATTTCACTTCAGAGAATCGGAAATGCATCGGAAAAGTTTTTACGCCGCCACGATCTTCGAGTACCTGCTTTATTAAGTTTTTTCGTACTAACTTGGCCGGCCAATTTTAAATTGGTAAGTTAATGTTTTGAAAGAAGGTTATGTATAAATTCAAGAGATTTATTTAAAGGTACAGGACAATAGAGTTTTTTATTTACCCGTTAATTATTTTCATATTTTTGCTTGAGTTTCAAAAATTTATGGAGAAAAATAAGCTGTGAAATGAAGAGAGAAACGACACCATTTCGAAAAATTTGAAGACGTATAAAATAAACAAACGCGTTTAATATCAACCGATAATAAGCTGGGGCGGGCTCCGCAAAAAAAACAAGCTTATTTACGGGTCGCGCTCCCGGGCGAAAAACAAGAAATCGTCCTGAAGGTGAAACGTGTCGCAAAAAATGCCGAAAAACGAGCAAATGACGTAGGAGAGGCGAGCGCCTCTCGTCCCCCGGGATCATCGATGCGTCAACTGATTCTTTTATTTCTCATGTGGACCAAGTGAGACTTTACTCGAGCTTGGGAACCGGGCTGATATTTTTTTCAGCGACCCTCTGTTTTGTTTTAATTTTAATTAAAGCGCAATTGGTCACTGGTGCATGTTACCTCGCTGACGGGGGGTGTTAAAAATTGGCGCGAGTTGGGTGGATGAATTTTTCATCGACTTTTTTTAAACTCACCGAAAATAAACTCACACAATGCAGGATACATGATACCATCAAAATATATTCAGAGCTGTAACAGTGTTCAACCTCGGTTGCTCTTTTTTCATTTGAAAAATTTTCCCCGCTGTTAAAATACGACGAGTGAAAAAAATTTACTTTTTTCTCCACACCGCGCGGTGAAAGTGAAATTGCGCTGCTTGAGCTAAATTAGCGGAGATACAAAGCGAAAAAAAATGTAACGTGACAAGATGTTCGTTTTAGTCGGGCAAGCTTAGAAGATCATTTGTTTGTAGCGAGGCGCTGACTCGGAGGAAACTTAGACACGTAAGAAAGTAACCGCTAAAGCGAGATAACGTTCTTTTTCCAGCGACCAGTCTCATTTCCACCCTTTATTTCCCTTCTCTTTTTTCCCTCGCCGCGGCTAAAAGTTAAATTAGCATTCGTCCGCCACAGACTGAAATAATCCTCCGGGAAAGTTTTGACAATTGAATTATTAACCTCGCGTAATTATTACGAAAACGCTTGAATTCACCGTAAGATTAATTTTAAATTCTCCATTTTCCAAAATTAATTAAACTAACTGCGCGAATCAACGACTATTATCTTACCAGGGGCGAGAAACGAAACAAGTTGGGTAGGACCAACTGGAGAGGAAACCCGCTTATATGGAAATTGCAAGTCCTATACTTACAGCGAATATTCCATTCGGCCGAAACTCCCGGGCATTCCGTTAAAACGGCGCGAGCATGCTCCACGGCTCGCGAACTCGCGAAACTGACCGCGAAAATCGCGCTACTCGGCGTAATGTGTTGGCGCAGGCATACGTTGATATTTAATAACTCGCGGCGCGGCAAGTTCGGCGATCAGTTTTCGAAAAAAATATTGTAAGCTGTACGAGCGAGGAAGGGAGCGGGAGCTTTGATGTGGCCTGGCGGGCTAGGTTTCGGGGCTAATTACATGCGACGACCGAGGGGACACGGTGTAACTTTGCTTCGAGGGTTCGCCGTTTTGACGCGCAAAATTTCGTTAGCTGGACCGATGCCGGAGTTTCGGAAGCTCGGACACCCGAGCATCGATTCTCTGCACGTTTCGGACGCTTTTGCTGCTGGTGTTTAATTTCGCCGCGCGTGAACTTCTCATTCGTCGTTACGCGATTTTAATCGAGACTACTGGTCATTTGTTTTTGTAGGTGGGTGAAATTGTGCACTTTACACTTAGTTATTTGTAACGCTCGATTTCAAGGACCATCTATGACTTTATTGTGGAAAATAAATTATTTTGTTTATCAATTAAAAAAGGTGATTTTGTTATATAAACAAAGATTCGTTCGTTTTGGGAAACAGTTTTAGTAAAGTAGCTTTGATGAGGGAATAGAAGGGAGTACCTTACCTTTGACACAGTACTACCACAAGCGTGGTAGCTCCTTGTGGCGTTGTGGCTGCCTTACTTTTAGAGTATACTGCGCACTAAACTAGGACAAAGGCTACTCCACAAATGCATGCAGACATTTCTACGCATTTTAGAATTCGAAACACAGGATGATGTCTATATCTCAGAATTTATCAATTTCTAAGCGCAATCATCTTTTTTGCGAGAAATGCAATGAAATTATTTTTAAAACATGTTACATTTGCAGAAAAAACAGATCTAACAGAATTGATCAATAAACATATCGGTGACATAATGCCGTCATGACTTGTAAAGTCCTTAATAATGCAGAAGGATTTTATTTACACTCAGCCGACGCAAGAAAAAATTTAAAAATAAAATTTTACCCTATAAAAGAAAGTACAAGAAAATCTAGGTGAGACATTCACTGTTCCAAAGGCAGTGTACAACTATCCAATACAAGGAAGCTTTTATTCCTGTAAAATTCGGTATTATTAAAAAGCATCTCCGTTCGTCCAATAATCCGGCGTCGAAATGGCAGGCGCGCTAGCGAGCAAACGAGAATTCCTCCATCCCCCGAAAAGTACAGACATCCGAGGAAAATTCGCCTCGCGCATAACGTCTCCCCGGGCTTCCGGCGAATATCTGGCCCGCGCGAGATAGGGAGAATCGTCATTTCCGCGATTCGAGGAGGGGCGCCGCGCGCTTGCGTACCTACCACTCCGCCTGCGGAAAATCGCCCTCCCCCGTTCCTCATCTCGGCCGCACTAACACTCCCGTAACGCTCCACGCACGCATTCGACAAAATGATCCTCTTATCATAGCTACCTTTTGCAAATTAAGGGACCAATTTTGCTCTTTTCACTTTGCGGCGGGGGTTCTTAGGGTCTTCGAAGGCTGCGCTTCTTATGGGGCGCTAGCTGCAATGGGGATCGAATTTAAAATTCATGGATAAAAATAAATTAACGCATGGTCGTCGGAAGAACCAATGCTACTGTAAACTTCACACCAAGAATTGAAAATTTCGTATTATTTTATAACAACAATTTTAAAGACTTTTCATTCTTTTTTTAACAAAGGAGTATTTTGTCAAATTCTGTACGTTCCACAGCACAAAAAAAATAAAGTCATAATCCAGTAAATTCTGAATTAATTCTCATTGAAAATATAATAATACTCCTTCCATGAATTGTACATACGAATTTAATTTAAAAATACTACACGCAGGTTCAACAACGTGACTTCTGCTGAGGATATATATAGCTATAAAATAATTTCAATATTGAAAATGTTCAATATGCATTCTTCGCGATTTAATTGATTAAAATTAATCAGTTATTAAAACAAAATATTAATAACCTTAATACATTAATTACTTCGATATAAAATAACAAATTCGCTATAGTTATAAGAATCAAATCGATTCGATAATTCTCCATTGCTAAAGTTTAATAATGCATCCAAAAGATTTAAATCTACCATTATGAAGGAAACTACTTACTATTCATTAACACAGTTTCTCGTATCGGGCAATGTGTACCGAAGCGATAACAAAAGATCCACCCACTCCATACGAAGCAACGAGGGCGTATGCACGTTCGCATAAACAATCGAGCGATCGCGCGAGAGCATTACGCCCCGCGGGCAGAGGACAGCGTATCCACCGTGGAGCTGTAGTCTGGACACGCGCAAGTCGAGAAGATCCTATCCCCCCCCGGGGACATCTCGCCGAAGTGGGTTAATAGATGAGACGGTTATTAGAGACGCATTATACGAGGATGTAATCGCGCACCTATCGGCGCGACCGTATCGTTCTTACCGATTACTGACGTTTCCCGCGCCTCGACTCTGCCGAGTTTTCGCGAGACTTTTCTGCTTCCCGAGATGCGCCCCTACATTTTTCATCAAATTTATGCGACGCACGGCTGATGGAAAAGAACGAGTTATTAAAAATTAATGTCCCTTTTTTGTTGCGACGGATCATTCGTTCGGGCGGGACGATTTTATTTTATTTTGCGCGGGAGTGTACGCGCGCGAGCGGAGTAGTGACGCAAATCCAGCGATAAATATTACATAATGCATCGCGAGATTTGCTTATCAAACAGCAATAACGCTGTTTTCAGCGCGATTCGCGCGTATAAAAATAATGGAATGTAATATGTAAATTCTTCGCGGATGAACGATGCCTGCCTTTCACTCTTAATGCGTCGGATAATGTAATTTACTGACGTAAAAGTGACGCGACCTTTTTAATCAATAAAAATAACAAGCACAACAATCAACATTTTTATTTTTAAAAGTAAACCAAACAAAATTATAAAAATGTCATCGTTGATTCAAGTGCTTTTCAGCATCAAATAGCAAAAGGTTCGAAACCGCGCACTACACGAACTTTGACGAAACACGTTGAAAGCCTCAGTCTAGTGCACCCTTCGATAAACAGGCAGCAGTGCGCATACCACGAAACTCCTCCTTAGCGAGCCAGAATGGACGAGCCGTCGGGATTTCACAGCTCGTGCAGGGCCGCGGTGCGCACCGGAGGGGTAGGGGGGATTTAATGCGCGTCGGGATTTACGAGACGGCCGCGCGCCTAACCGCCAACGGGCTTTATCCACTGACGGCCGAGTGAGCGCGATCATGCGAGCTTCCACCCCCACCTCCCCGTACGCGCGAGAATTTAAAATTTTTCGATCGAGCGCAGGTGACTGATTTTCGCCAGTGAAGATAAAAGCACGGCATTTAGTTATGTCCTATAGATTTCGCACAAGCTCGCGAGCAGTCGAATTTTCAATTAGAAGCTTTTACGACAGGAGATGCGCCGAGACATTCAGTGGATGAGAAACAAGTGCAATTATGTAAATTTGCAAGCTACAGCGAAGGAATGTCATTTAAACTTGGATTACGCCAAGCAGTCAAAGGGTACGGAGTTCGCGGTGGAACGATTAGCGCGAAGCATCTGGACAAAAAGGCCGAACTACTCGAAACGGCCGAAACTTTGCAGCGACTTTTTTTCGCGTCCGGCTCCCCAGCCAAATTATTTTTCATTTTTCGCTCGTTTGTCGTCTTTTTTTTCATCCAGGTTTTTTCCGACGCGCGTTATCCGATACTATTTTACCGCCGGCGCTGCATCCGCAGAAACGAGGCAGCGTCCGTATATAAAACGCCGTCCGTTTTCATTTCTTCCTTCCACGCGCATGAATCTATTAAATACAAACAGACGGCGGGGCTTGCAATTTTTGTCGCGTTTAATATCACGGTAGAATGCAACGGGACATAACACCGGTGGAGATCCAGTTTCACCGAAATCTACAGGAGGGTACTCAATGAGTTGTTAAAATTGCTAAAAGTCGCATTGTTTTAAGCTCCAGATAAATTTGTCCTTTGAATATTTAAATTGACTGCCAGGCGGAGCGATCGTAAAAACGAATTAAATCGATGCCGTTAAAAGTTCGCCGTTAAAAAATTTTTGTCAGGCGATAAAATTAAAATAACAGTGCCCGTTAAAAATGGAACTTTGTTTACGAGATAACTTTTTAGCCCGCGATATTTATTATCCTGGTGTACTTATAGCTTGGTTAATCACCTTCAAATTTGCCGTGAAACGAGGGAGGATAAAAAATATATATTAAGAAACTTTCCGGAGAAAATTACCTTCGATCTATCCAAATTTTATTGCCCCAGCCGTCATTTATCGACGCTTTTAACGCGGATACAATTTGCCTTTGAATATTTAGCAGGTTCAAGGATATAGTTTTATTACGCCCCTTTTATCGTGTTCCGAAAAATACATTAATTCACGCTGCTATAAAAGCAAAGCGCTCAAGATCGCGCGAAGCATCGCTAAAAAAGGCGGGAACACCGGAACGACCTAAGAAAAGTCGTAACTCACCCGGTCGATCGTCGACGTCAACAGGGTGAATATGCGCAGCGGAAGCCGGTACCGGAAAAAAAGGCGAGCGCTAGAAGACTTCCTTGGCCCGAGATCAAAGATTCGTATAAGCTGTCTCCGACGCGCGTAATACACTCTCGCCGTTTGCAGGATTTTCCTCCGAAGACCCTCTCCCGGACGCGCCGGCTGCCACTTTTATTTCTCCTGACTATCGGATTTACGTATGCCCCCCGCCCCCGCCCCCTCCCCCCGCAGGAAATTGCGCGTTACACGAGATAATGCGATTCCGCGCGGCGTCGCGTACGCTCGGCTGCATTTTCCCAATTGAAGGGGAGAGCGAAAAAAAAGGCCGATAATTCGACGCTCCCGAGTCGCACGCCATCGCGATGTCTCTTTTCGAGCGAGCAGCGGTATATAGTAATTCGGAGCGAGCGACAAAACGCTGGCGAGTAATTAACCTGCTTCTTTTACTGCTTGTATTTTCGACGAGAGCGGAGTGACGTCAATGCCGGGATTTCCGCGGGGTATTCGGCGGATACGCGGACGCGATATTCGACGCGAGGGGCTGATCATGTTCCGCGAATGCGTTGCGAAAAACTCGTCTTGGCAATTTAAGTGCGTGCGATTTCTGGACTGATCGAATCCAAGCCCCGCGGGATACGTACTGGTTGTGTATAGGTAGTTGAGACTCTGATCGAGAAATTCCTCGATTTTCCGTGGTACGGGTATTAAGTAACGTGGGATGTGCGATTTTGCCGGGGTCTCGAATTGTGAGTTGAATTTTGACTTCGAAATTACAAGAAAATATTTTTTTAAAGATACAATTTAAGCGAGGTTGAAATGAATCAATATTTTATTAATGTATATCTTCATAATATTATTTATTAAAGTCGACATTATTAATGTACATATATTATTTTATTTTTAATCTAATTATGCACAATATTTATGAACATAATTAAAAATAAATTTAAAGATATTTTTATTTTCGTAATAAATCTTCATAATTAATATCAGTTTGCTCCATTTAAATTAATTTTCAATTCGGACAATAATTAAATTACCCTAGGACTAATAATTGACAATAGCCTACATTTCTATTAAATAATAGAATAAAATTCTGAATTGTATAAAATTTGATTCGATTGTTTTCTGAGTACTTGTGCTATTTCATAATAGCTCCTTATTTCTACTTCCTATCGACTTAAATCCAACAACAATAAAGTATCCGCTCGACGCGCAACTTTTAAAAACCCATCGCACTTCTCAAATTCCGGCTGCAGTGTAAATACGAGTTTCACTTACCAGCCTTAGCATATCAAAAGGAGCTCTCACGAGCAAAACTCGTCCCGAACTCTCGACGTACTCAGACTTCGGGAGCTTTAATGGAGCGACGGGTAGGTCGGTAGGTGGGGCCGTAATGAACGTCGCGCGACGTGTACACGCGGCCCGAGCGATGCATTATTCATGGGAAAATCTCTCGTCTCCTTCGATAAAGGTACGCGTCGCGATTGATTTTGACGTCTAGCCGCGTGCACGCACCGTGTGCGCTCCGCGCACGCGCTCAGAGTGCCGCGCTGACAGCCTTTGCGGTCGGATGTCGGCTGCCGTTACTCTCTAGACGCACTCGTGAAGCACACGAGGCCCTTTGTCGGAATCGCATTTTTTTTTTTTACCTCACCTTTGTTTGCTTTGTGCAGTCGCGATTTCGATTCGCACGGAATAACTTGAAAAGGAAAATCGTCTATCAACGATAGTATTTTCGCGACATCATTTCGATGATTACAGCGATTTATTTTTCATCGACACACTTAAAGATTTTCATGCCAATACTATTTTAAACTGCAACGACTGCAACCGATTGTCAGAGTAGTCGAAATAAAAAAAGAAACTGTACTCAAATTTGTGCGTCCTCG
>JAXIUT010000021.1:18494775-18586612 GCA_035586675.1 Eurytoma californica
AAACAAACATAGCAATAGTCGAAAGGTTTAAATAAAGCAAGATGAAACTAGAGAAAAAAAAATCGGTAGGTGTACTTTGCTTTTTAAGCGTGCCTCACTCGAGCGCTTAATTCACCAACAAGATCCAAAATAAAAATCCAGAATCAACGAATTTCGCTCTCACGGAGAGCATAAGTTGTGATGTTTGGGGAAGAACAAGCGCTGCACGCAATAAAAAGAAAAGAGATTTTAAGTACGTCGCAGCAACAAAATACAAATTAATATAAAAAAAAGATCGTATCTGTAATAGTGCGTGCATTTCAAACTTCCCGCGTTTTTAACTTTATATTAGTATTATATACACGTACAATTATTATAAAGATAAATTATGATGTACCGAAAAAAAGTGGAGCGTGTACGTATAACAATGAGTATAATATTTGTAATAGCTGTATATCTTTTGTGCGACGCGATGATAATTCGGTGTTATAAGGAGAAAAATCTATATACGGTATAATGGAGAAGCCAACACTTTGGTATTACAGTTATAGTGCGTAATGGTGTGTACAAGCGGAGAATCAATGAAAATACAAAATTAATGATTAAATAATAGATTAATTGGTCGATTAGGTTTTTGCGTGATTTTGTTTACACTCTTTGCAGATCGGATAAATCCAGCAAACTTTTGTTGTCAACACTGTTATCAAAAATGAATTGCAAAAAAATTAATGACAAAGTAAATCGAATTTCTTTGGTCTTCTTTCCTTTGAATAATAACAGCGATTTTACGCTTTTACCGCACTTGTAATTTAAATAAAAAAAAACGACCACAGCACGGCGAAAAGAAAACATCGCGTAAGAACCTAAGCGCAAATCAAGCATCGAATAAACATGCGTCTGTTTACACTATTGCAATTCACCATTAAAACACAATTAAATAATAACTCGCATCGTATTGCGTTTTTAAGGATTTAGAGCCTGAGAAATGCGTAACTCCCGGAAGAACCAACAAATCGAATGACTCGCACACGCGACGAAAAAGTATATTAAAAAGCAAGCAAACAAAGAAATAAGGAATGAATAAAAAAAACTAAAGAAATAACCTACGACAGCACATATCCTTTTGTTTTTTGAAAAATCGAAGTGTATTAAAAATAAATAAAAAAAGTAAAAAAATAAAAAAGCAACGCAGAGACATCGAGCCGAAGTGGAAGGAAAAACGCTGTGATCGCCGGAGGGGGAAGCGCCCGTGCGCCTCATTTTTCTTTTTTCCCGAAGGAAGCAAAGTGAGCAGGAAGAAGATAAGTAAAAGCTGCCTATCAACGGAGACACGACGCGCGAGTAATACGTACACCGCCGGCGATGCGTGCGGCTCCAGGGTCGCCCACGAGATCGACGACACGCGTCGCGCGGAGTGCAGTTAGGTATGCGAGCGCTCGCGAGGGACGAGGGAAGCGAGGAGCGTCATTTGTGTAAACGACACACCTTTTTTGATTGGATTGTAATTTGTAAATTACCTAATGGACTTCCTAATTATATGCTGGTATATGATAATACATGTGTTCTGCCACAATAAAGCAGTTTTTTTAAACTACCCTGCGTTGGTGTTCACTTATTTACCAATTATCATTCCACCTAATGTTGTTGTAATATTAATTATTACTATATTATCTAACTTATATTATTGAGTTTTTTTTAATATAGATTCGTTGATTTTTAAATCTACTTTAATGGAACAGAAGTTAAAATTAAAAATTTATAAATAACTGAATGAGCAGCATTTTATTTTTAATTTTATGATTCTTAAATTATTTTTCTTTTATTTAAAAAATCTTATATTACTTAAAAATTTATAACAGCGTGAAGAAACATAATAAAACATGATAAAACAATTCCATTTAATTTAAAGAACAAGAAAAATAAATGGACCCTTCTGTAAACGAAATTCACGAGTCACGTGTGACTCATCTTCTATTACTGCATCAATATGCGAAAGTTGACTGGCGCAGAATCTATTTGAGACCTTCTATTTTCTTATTATTTTACAGTGTCTAAATGTCGCGCATTAAAAATAAAAAAAAAAAGATATTTGTTAAACTGACGGTAAATTTCAATAAATTCGAAAACCGCGCCAAAAAGTCGAGGCCGGAAAGAGTTGACGCGAGTTGGCAACGGCGCATCGGTAGCCGCGCTCCAGCGAAGGCGATCGATAGAACGAGAAACCATTCGGCGTCCCTGTCCGTCTTGCGACCGGAAGGATACCCACGGCGGCGTGCGAGTGCGAGCGAGAGCTCGGGCTCGGGCGTCATCCCCCTGCCGCGCAACAGACACCGCCGGCCGGAACCAACGGCCAGCGCTCCGGCAACGTCGCACTGACGCCTCGGCCAGATGGCGCTGCCGCGGCGGCCCTCCTCACTCGGTCGCGGCTCGGCTTGGCTCGGCGTCCCATTGCGGCCGCGGAGTCTATCGAGCGGGTCACACTGGGAGCGCGTGCGGCGGCTCTCTCTCTCGGGCGCGGCCGATACGGTGTGCGGGAGAGGCGAGTGAGAGAGAGAGAGAGAGAAGTGACGAGAAGCTGGCGGAGCTGGGGCACCGTCGCCGCGGGCCAGCGAGATGTCGTCCCTCGACTACCTGGACCTCTGCAGGCTGTGCCTGGTCAAGGACCGTGTGTCGGTGCCAATCTTTGAGGATGAGGGCGACGTCCGGCAGATATTCCTCAAGATCACCGCCTGTCTGCCGGTCAAGGTAATGCACCGCTGCCAAGCAGTCGCCGCCATCTTTGCAAACGTCCGCGTTGTTCGCTACTAGGACCGGGAACATCTCGTTTTTTTTTTTTTATTTACATTTTTTGTTATTGTTACGAATGTGCGTAGCGGAGCTTTTGCTTTTTATTGCGTCTCGCGACATTTTTTTTTCCTCGTTGAGTACGTCGAAAGAAAGGAGTGGAGTCGCTTCTAGCTTGCACCACGCGTCGACGCGAGCACGCGATTATTCGAGCCGCGAAGGGGGAGGTTTTGCGAACCGCGTGCTCATTTATTAAGGCTTCCGCGCATGAAAGGATCAGCGTGATTACTCGGTAAGGCTGTCCGCGGAAACTTTTCCCGGGGAATCTGTGTCGCTAGTGCGATGCGCAATTTTCGCCGCGCGGCGTCTTTGTCTAACACCGATATGGACGCCATGCAGGTGCGACAAAGATGAACATACGAGAGGACACGCCGGGCCTTTAGCCTGCGAATTCCCTGCGTGTCCCTCTCCCTTTCCCTTTCCCTGTGCCCCGCGACTCGCGACGACCCTTTGTCTCCTTCCAAGGTCCTTGACGTTACCAATAACCGTTTTTTTTTTCTTTTCATTAATTCTGTAAAATTCCGCGACATTCCGTATGATACTTGGATCTCATCTGGTGACCGGCCGCTCTTTTGTGACCATATTTGGAGAATCTCTACTTCTATCGCGAATGAAGTGAAAGTATTTTTCATATGCTCATAAAAAGATGAAATTCCTCCTCTCTTTTTTCCACCAAACTGTTTTGTTTTTTGGAACACAAGTGCGTCAGTATTCTTACAAACAACAACAACAATATACGTAACATCGGCCGGTCAAGCATGAAAAGTAAACGACTCCCATTCATCCCAAGGAAAATGAAGTAGTAAAAAAGGAAAAAAGTAAATTCCCGTGTATTCGCAATCAGCTCTTGAAAGCAACATTCCACAATCCCACGCGAGCTGGGCCTCAACGTTGCGTGACGCGCGTCCCCGGTATTTTCCGGCCGCCACGCAGTGTGATGCCTGATGTCCCGCGACGACGCTCGGAGCCCGCGCCTTTCGTGAAAAGCCAAGCCGGCGAACACGTGTTCACCGGCTGTGTGCCTGCGGGAGGCGTCGTCGCACGGCCGAAAAAGTTTCCGTCTCGCCACCCGACGTAGCTCCGTTATACCTCCTAGCGCTCGCCTCGGCAGGGCTATAGCCGCGCACGCGCGCGCATCGATTCCCAGTCGGCGCAGGGGGAATCGATCCGCCGCCGTGCCCGCGTACGGGCGCGCGCGTGTGGGTACACTTGTACGCGCGGCAGTGGCGGCAGCGGCGGTGGCGATGCCCTGCCACCATTTCGCGTTGCGCGCGGTTTCGCCTCTCGCGGCTCCGCTTCGCTCGCCTCGGGCTCATGTATTATGCACGCCCGGCAGGAAAAGCAAACGGCGTTTTTCCACGGGCCGCGAAGGCTGGAGTCGCCAGCCCGCCCGGGATTAGTTATTCAGCGGTTTATCGAACGCGATTGCGAGAGCGTCATTCTTTTTTATCGCTGCAAATTTATATTGCTGTAAAAAAAGGGTTGCGAGTATCTTTTCTTCTTTTTCTTCTTTTTTACATCACTTTTTTAAAACTGTTTCAACGCGTTTTCATTTAATTGGTGAGAGAGTAAACGCAATTATGTAATTTGTATTGTACAGATGTTGTGACATTAAAAATTACATATTATGAAATGTAGAATGGGTAGTAATTTTTTCTAATGACTAGGTGTGCTTCACTGATTTATGAAATGCATATCTACCTTTTGAGTGTACAATGAAATAAGACTTAAGTTTTCTAATTAATTAGTAATTTAAAGTTATAAATAAAGATTTTTATTGTTAAAAATATAATCTGTAAGGGTGACAGTAATTTAATATTTAAATTGAATTGTTACAGTAATAAATCTAATAAACTTGTCATCTTTATATTTACTATTAATTATTAATTTACAATTAATCACTTTTTTAAGAGAGAACAAATTATAAAAATATTCTAATTATTATTTTTAATTTGTTACAGGTTTCAAGAGAGGACAAATTACCTAAGAAAATATGCGATGATTGTGTGTATAAAGTAGAATTATTTTATCAATTTTGGAACACGACAGCAAGTGCCGAAAAACAGCTCCTGCAATGGCTTGGCGAAGTTGGCCTAGAGGACAAGCAGGGTTATGTAACAGAAGTCCTCGATTCAGTAAGCATAAATATTTATAAAATACAAAAAAAATTATTAATTACAAAATCATGTCAAATATTTTAAAAAGCCTTTTAAGAATTAAAAATTTTTATTTGAAATTTAAAACAAGGAAGAAAATTAATATAATTTTAAGTTTTATATTTGTAATATTTTTTTGTTTTTGTTTACAGAATGTGATGAAACAGGAGCAGAGTAGTGATAATAGATTAGATGGTACTGTGATGCAAGTTAGTGGGCATCAAAATAATATGGACATGGGCATGATTGACAATATGTCTATCATAACCATGCCTGCTGGAAGCGAACAATTCAGTTCAGTTCCTATGGATACCAGTGGTACAGTACAAACAGTCCAAGCAGTTCCAGGGCCAAGTTCACAAACACATGATCAGTCAGTTACACACCTAGTAGAGGAGGAAGAAGAAAGTCAAGAAGATGACTCCGATGATGGGTGTGATAACGAAGAAAGTAAGAATCTTTAATTTAATTCAATTTTCGAAAATACCGTATATATTTATATATTAATAAATTTTTCACACTTATTCAGGTCTACCAGTTAAAGCAGAAACTGAGGAAGATCAAAATAATCAAGCCCTGGAATCATCATCATTTGTATCTCTACCTTGTGATGAAGCTGGTCCATCTGGACTCCAACAGCAGAAAATTTCAGAGATTTCTGAAATAGCAATGCAACAAACAGGCGATGGTGATCCTAAAACTGGGTAAGTTTCTAACTTATGTCTAAATAAATGAGAGTCAAAGGTGCAATGTTGTGGATATACACAAACAAAGTAGAAAATTTCAAAAATTTTAAACTTTCATTCTTTAACTTTATTTTTTCATTTGAGACAAATTCATACAACTCATACATTGTAATGATACGGTATTATCATTTTTAATCATTATACTTTTCTTTTTATTCTTTGGATTAATATTTTGAGAGTTAGTCACCATCATTTGCATGACGTGGTGCAAAATCGCACAAGGTAAGTGCACACACTTAGCTCCACAACCATCTTTGACTCCAAGTATTCAGTAATTTGGCTTTAAAATCACTAACATTTTCTTAAAGTTCATTGAAGAGTATATTTGTAATTTTAAAATATTTGTATATATTAATTGTTTAACAACAAATTACTGTATACTTTTAATTGTGTATGTGTACACATAAAGTAGCATGTGTGTGATGTACATTACAATGAAATAATTTTCACAGAATAAGTAACATATTCTGTTAATTGAACCAATTAAAAATACCAAATTTTCATTGAAGTGAAGATCACTTTAATTATTACATGTACACATGAACAGAGCGATTTTTGTCTTTATTCTAAATTATTTTTTTTTTTTATTAACACATTAAATTACAAAAAGTTATATTCAAATAACTATGCGAAATATTTGAATCCCTCTGTTCAGACTAAAAGATAATGTTTACATGTTGTCGATATAACATTCCCACGCTTACGTAAAGGCACTAATGCCGCACTTGGCCAAATTTGGTCAAAAGACATCACTGACGATCGATAGGTTTATAAAATCGCTGTTATTTATTAATATATGTAAGCTTTGATACGCGATGCGTTATTAATATGAATCTTAAATGCCGGTATTCGGCTACATGCCCGTAAAATCGTCAGACGACGTAGAACTTTTTTTTAATTTTTTTTGTTCAATGAGTAATTATAAAACTACTCGCTAAAAACATGAATGATTGTTCTCTCTGACGTCAGGACTATCGGATAAATATAATAAAATATAATGAAATTAACAAAAAAATGTAATACAACCAACAAAAGAAAAATCGATACGAATCGATACCTAGCAAAATTTTTCGCGTGCGTTTTGACGTAATTTTGCTGACTGCCGAAAATTGGCAGAGGAATAAGTGTGAATTTCGATAAAAATATCAAAATCGAAGAGAAGGAATGAAAGAAGCAAGAAGCAGCCGTAAAGAAGAAATCCACCCGCTAAGAAGATCGTCGGAGCTTGGTCAACTTTAACTATTTAAAAGGCGAGTATCTCCTTTCTTTTAGTACAAAACAAAAACAACAAACGTAATTCATAAGGCGTACTCAAAAACATGCAAACGCTATTTCCAACATTTTATTTATTTACATTACATTTATTGTTTTTATTAAATTTATTATTTTAATCGGTCGATTCTCAACTATGCTGACTTTCTTTAGTCAATTAGAATTTCCGCATTGAAGGCGTCGCGATTTTTAAACGCCCTTCGGATTTATCCCGCTCGTTATTACACTTGTCTCGTTCCTAGCTCTTATTTTGTGTACATTTTGTACACAAAGCTGGACGAGAGTTTTCAAGCGTAAGCTCGCGAGGTTTAAAATTTTTTAAAAAACTATTTATAAACTTTTACGTTTATAATGAAACAAAAATTGATCTAAGCCGTTCGAATCAGCGATCGAATTTTTACGAATTACGCGAGTGCAGTGACAAATTTTATGATCATCAAAGGAGGATTTCTTCGGGATCCTGTACTTACTGTATGCTGCCTTCGAGGAAATGTCAACCGAGCTGCAGTCATCTCTTCATCTAAGAAGACTTAAAATTTCGACGTCTTTAAGTAAAAATAAAAAAGGTGAGGATACTTTTGTTCTAACTTCTGAAACTTAGAATAAGTAAATTTAGTCCCAGATTAGTTTTCGAAATTATTATTTATTTTAATTTATTTTCTCACTTCGTCAAAAAAGGTAAAATCGAAACAGTTTTTATTATTTAGAAAAAAAAAAAACGAACGACCGTGACGATGACGAAAACGACGCTATAAACGTGAAAATTAATTCGTTAAATCCTTCTTAAATCAATTGGTTAAGATTAAGGTTGAATAATCCAAGACTATTGATAATAAGCAATGCCAAAGCACTTTGCACTGCGAAAAATTCACAAGCAATGCTATCTATATATATGTTTAAATATAATTTTTTTTTTCGTAAATGTAGTACGTAAGACATTAAGAAGTATTATTAAATACGCACACTGGTATTGTGAATTGCAGTCCGATCGACAATCGCACTTTCGCGACAAGGCTACATCGCGGCACTACGTGTTGCCTGCGTTACGTATTTCGTGTCTATTGTTTTGTCGATTAAATTCGTTGTGGATCTCGCAAAGCTTCATCTAGATTTAAAAAAAAACTGCATGATATCGTTAATCCCATATTCGCACATCGTGGAAGTAAGTTCATTTGAATCACGGAAAAAATAAGGATATTATTTTTTATTTGTTACGTTACTACGTTGTATACCGTAGTTTTCTAAGTTTTAAAAAAATTCATTTTTTTACACTGAGAAAATTGACAATAGTTACAATTCTGTGAGAAAATTAAGTGGTTAGTAGAATAAAGTGAACTGGATTTACGAAAATGGTGCAAACGGTGTAAGTAATCATTTATCAATATCAAATTTGTCTTTCTTAATTTTTTAACAAATATCAACATTTTTTCGTACAAATTTGAAAAAATATTAACAGTTATTAACAATTCGGATTGATATTTTGAGTGTAAAAATTATTAAAAAATACTAAAAAAATCTACATGTAATTTTCACATTCTCAAATTAATTTGATAAAAAGTACAGACTCTAGTCACCTGTCACTTACATGAACGTACTAAATTGCAAGCGAGGGTAAAGTGCCGGTGATAAATTAATAAATAGGTTTTCGCTTGTCCTCGGCGTGAGTAGTAATTTTAAGCTTGCTTCTGAGGTTGCTAAATAATTATTTCTGCTTAAAATTTCTCAAATAATTTGAATTTGCTTAGTTGCTGAATAAATAGCAAAAAAGTAAATTTTTAATTATAAAGAAAATTAAAATAAAGTTAATTAATTCATTTTTCTCAGTGTCAATTACAAAAGTCACGAATAATTTTGCACACTATCACCAAATCACACTCAGAGACTGCTTAATTGTAACAAACTTACAGCGTCAGTTGATTAATTTACTACGTCACTGACTGATGTTACAATTTAAAGTGTTCTAATTGAACATGTACTTACAAAAGGGGGGGATCTAATAACGGTCAATTATCTTATAGTCATAAAATAGAAGGGTATTAACATTTAAATTTTTCGATACCAGAATAATCAATAAAAAGTAAGGGTTAAAAAGGAATAGTATAAAACTACGATTAAGCAGATTACGTCGTAAAAATCTCTGAGTGCGTCGCTGCACCTTGTGGCTTCTGGATACTCATTCGTACGTCTGTTAACGGTAAAGATGTTGTCGCGCAAGCCTGACCTGGCCAACGCGTTATGTGTCGCTTTGCAGAGACGAGACCTTCGGCGGCCTCTCGGGCATGCTACGTCAGATTCTTTCGCCTACGTCCGAGAGCGACGAGCTCAACGTCACGGGCGGTTGCTTCAGTGTCCTCCAGCAGCCACAGCTTCAGTCCTCCCTCTTCAACGCTCACGCGTCCGTCCTCTCGTCGACCCTGCAAATGCCACCGCCGCCTCTCAGTCACCATCACCTGGTCACGTTGCAAGAGCAGCAGCAGCAACAACAACAACAACAGCAGCAACAGCAGCAACAGCAGCCAAATTACCACGAGCACGTGCAGATCCTCACGGAGACGCATCCGTGTCCTAGCTGCGGTCTCAAGCTCACCTACCACGTGAGGACTACGCACTCGCACCGCGATCAGGTAGATCAGCTGCTGGATGCTGGCGAGACGCAGCTGCTGCGCTTCACCTGCCACGGCTGCTCCCGCACCTTCCTTGCCCAGAGCCACTTGAAGCTGCAGAACGAACAGCCGCCGCAACCACCACCCCCGCCCCCGCCGCCGCCTCCCCAGCAGCAGCTCGTTCACATATCACCGAGGATGCAGCAGACCAACCACCCCGGCAGCCAGCAGCATTACCAGACCAGCGGTGGCCAAGTCACCACTGGTCACCAGGCTCAAGACAAGAACTTCTCGTGCGACCGGTGCCAGGCAAGCTTCCGCTACCGTACGCTCCTCGAGAAACACAAGAAGATGCACGACATGGCCGCCGGCCAGGACAAGCCGTACTCCTGCCCACGCTGCCTTATGCGCTTCGAGACGCGTAACCTGTACAACCACCACGCCAAGACCCACAAGCCCCTCGCCACCCAGTCGGAGCGGTCGAACGCGTCGACGACGACGATGGCGACCAGCGTTGCGGCGAGCGGCTCCGCTGCCGGCAAGGACGGCGCGGGGGTGCTTTACAACAAGACGAACGACACCTACCCCTGCGAGACCTGCGCAAAGGAGTTCCACAGCATCGAGTCGCTGACCTCGCACAAGGCCGTGCACCGCTCGCGGCCCCTCATCTGCGACGTCTGCGGCAAGGGCTTCACCCACCGCAAGTACTACGTCGTGCACCAACGGATACACACCGGCGAGCGGCCCTACCTCTGCGCCATGTGCGGCAAATCCTTCACGCAGGCCTCGACGCTCACGGTGCACCGGCGTTACCACACCGGCGAGCGACCGTACACCTGCACGCTTTGCGGCAAGGGTTTCGTCACCCGCACCATCATGCTCAATCACATGAAAAAACACTGAGCGCCGCAATTAGCCGGCGGCGCGCCTCTGTTAGCTCTGCGGCGCTTGGGACAGTGCGATTCGCGGCGCACGCAGCCGCCCGTTGCGGCGGTCACGCGACGGTTCAACGACTCCGGCGGGGACGGCCATGCGCTGGAACTCGCAAAGAAAAAGTGAAGGGAAAAAGACGCCTCGTGATAATTCAATGTATACGATTAACAAGAATCGAACCGTAGAAGCCAAATTTAACTAGGAAAGGGTACAAAAACTAATAACGTAGCAAGTAGGAATTTTCGATGTGTCAAATCGGATGCTCGGATTTATTATGCAAAAGTAAAGGATAAAAACAAAACATATCGTCGAATGTAATCACTGTGATATATATACTATCGTTTCTACGTTTATATATGTGCTACTAACTTAAGTTAGGCAGGTAGAATGCGACGAAAATTTATAATGTTGGTTAAAATAAGAAAACGGAATTCGATCTAAAGTTTAAACTATTTAAATATAACTTGCGTAGGATCATAAAATAGTAAATACATTTTTTTTAACAAAAGAAAACAATTTATCAACGTTTTCTACGGTGCCTTTGATCAAAGTACGCTAGAAGTGATATAGCAGTGCTCAATTTTGAACTTACAATAAATTTTAGAAAAGTGCCATCAATCCCCTATTGGGGTGTAACGCGAAGTTAGATAATAAATTTTAGTATTAAAGGCTCAAGTTCTAGATATGAAATTTTGATGCAAATTATCTAATTGTGATGGTAATTGCCTTTTACCATAGAATATGTGACTTAGAGAAATCAAATTATGCTTAAAATACAAAGAAGGAATATCAATAATTATTAGATTAACAAAGAAAATTTACGCTTAAACGTTTTTAGGTATATATTTACATAAAGTTAATGGATAGTTAGATTCTAGTTATTACGTAAGACAAACACTGATAAAAGTACTATTCCTTGGCCTATTATCGACACTGTTGCAAATAATTGTTGTTTTTTTTACTATAATCAAAATATGACGGTTAAAAATTTATTTATGGAATTTGATGCGATTTTTCAATTAATTTTTACTAATATCAAAGAAAAAATATAGTTTCTATAACGTAAGGTAATTGCTTTCTTGAAAAATAAACAGTCTAAATTAATTACTAGCTATAACGAGTAGACGTCAACTACGTTCTTCATTTTGTTTTGTTTTGTTTTGTTTTTTTTATTTTCAAGGAAGCAATCTTATGTTTTTATAGAAGTCAGGATGGTTCCTACAAAGTAGTAATATTTGTAACACTTGCAACAGTAACAAAATTTGTTACATGATTATTACTTATAATAAGCGAAACATACTAGTCAACTTCTTAGTTTAACATTGTACAGAATATTAAGTACTTCAATAGTCGGTGTTAGGTTTACGAATACGAATGAAGAGTTAAAATATCAAATCAAAAGTAAATTTTTATTAAACGAATCGGAGAATGTAGTTTATTCGCAGAGTCTGTACAAAAAGTATTAGTCTGAGACAGTCAAGATAATTTCTATTAAGTTTCATACGGCTATATTTGAGTTGAAAATTCGTGAAGGGTTACTTAAATGTAACTCTTTCATTTATAAACCGATTTGAAGAACGAGGTGCCATTTTAATACTTCAGGTAAGAGATATTTTGTTGTAATCGATATGTATTATCAAGTGTTAAAACTAATAAAAGTATTAAAAACAAATTTTATAAATATTAATTCTAATTCCTAACAACGAATTTGCATAAACAAGTGTGAACACTTTTTGTATAAGTTTTGTTGTATTTAATTTTTGTATGGTTATTTATTTGTTCTACTTACATTTGTTTTGATTTGACTAATTTTTTTAATACTTTTCGTTTAATTTTATTTTTTAATATAACATCTCCGGTTGTTTAAAAAACTGATTAATTTAAAATATTTTCGTTTTTTATGATTTTGAATTTTTTTTTTTAAAAGCAATGTCAACACAGCTGTGCAGTGAAATCGTCAATTCTTTAAATTAAGGTAGGTGTTGTCTCTTCAAATTATAAAAAAGATTGATTTATAATCAAGTTATTCATTATCAGAAACAAAAATAAAGTTTAAAACTTGCGCTTACATTATTATGAGAAAAAAGGAGAAATTTTCAGTACGTAAAACGATAAAAAAAGTTAAAGCTGACGTCAGATATTCCGCGAGAATTTTTAAAAATAAAAATAGAAACATTTTTTTAAATAAAAAATAGGCTGGCAAGTGGTCACAGTAACAATAGCAGTTAATAACTAAAATGCGAAATAGAATAGAATTGACACGGAAAAAATATGAATGCGAAAGAAATTGCCAAACACTCCCAAACAATTTCATTAATAAGCGATAGGTAACCGTGGCTTTTAACAAAAGATAACCGCGCCTTATCGACCGGCGAATCGTAAAAAAAGCGTTTGGGAAAAAAAACTCGCCCGACAACGAAAGCTTAAAAAAAAACCCAAACAAACCACCTGACCGTCCCGATTCACATGGTATCTCGTTGCTTTGCTTTCCAGATATTTCGTGACGAAGCTCACCGTACTGTCGCCGACGTCTGCTGCGGCAACAGCGTCACAGGACGTCGTGTCCGACAGCGAAGCCTGCGAGGCAGCGTCCCTGCTGATCGCGGCCCAGAGCCTCGAGGATGTGAAGCCGAACGGTCTGGTGGTGATGCCGCCGGAGGCGATCCTCCAGTGCAGCCTCTGCGGCGAGGGCTTCGTGGACGAGGGTAACCTTGAATTCCACCTGAAGAGCCACGAGGCGGACGCGGTGCCGCAGCACCAGCATCAAGAGGAGGTGATCTGCACGGGCGAGGACGCCACCCTGATGCTGTACGCATGCGAGCAGTGTGGCCGCGCCTACGAGGACGAAGCCGCCTATCAGAAGCACCAGCTGAGCCACGAGACGGAGGTAGTCGAGGCCGGCGCCCCCGTAGTCTCCGGCAAGCTGTACACCTGCGAGCTCTGCGGCTACAGCACAAACCAACGGCAGAACCTGGCGGCGCACCAGCGCCGCCACAACCTCGAGTACAAGCACCACTGCGAGATTTGCGGCGCGGGCTTCTACGCGCGCAATAACTATCAGGAGCACATGAGCGTGCACTCGCGCGAGAAGCCCTTCCAGTGCGAGATCTGCAACGCGACCTTCCGCTACAGGCAGGGCCTGAGGCTGCACGCGAAGCTCCACCAACCGGACTACGTGCCGCCGCAGAAGAAGCACTGCTGCGAGGTCTGCAACAAGCGCTTCTGCCGCAAGCAGGTGCTGCTGGTGCACATGAGGACGCATGGCAACGTGGTGCCGCAGAACGAGTACGTGTGCCACGTCTGCGGCAAATCCGTATCAAGCAAGACGTACCTCACGGTGCACGTGAGGAAGCACACCGGCGAGAAACCCCACGTGTGCGACCTGTGCGGCAAGGGCTTCATATCCCAGAACTACCTAAGCGTGCATCGACGCACCCACACGGGCGAACGGCCCCATCAGTGTACTCACTGCAACAAGCGCTTCACGCAGAGAACGACGTTGGTTGTGCATTTGAGGAGCCACACGGGCGATCGACCCTATCCCTGTACGTGTTGTCACAAGAGCTTCGCCTCGAAGACGATGCTGAATTCGCATCTCAAGACCCATGCCAAGCAAAACGCCCGGGCTCAGCAGGAGCAGGAGACGACGCTGCACCTGCAGCAGCAGAATCTGCTGATATCGCCGGAGGACGAGCAGCAACAGCAACAAGTGGCTGTGGTGGAACCAGATAGCAGCAGTGCCCTGAGTTAAGCCACCGAGGCGTTGAACTGTTTGCTCAGGGGTTTTGTGATGGTGGCGCAGCTACACTTGTTCGTTGTGGATTTGCCGTTTTTTTTTCTTTCCGCACCGAGTCCGAGTGAGATTTACAGCTGCATTTATGACGATGAATACGTATTAGTTAATATATACATATATATTATAAACATTGCTTTCAATTAATCAACGTGCAGAAATCAAACGTTATGATACGCTACATCGAAGAGAAATATTTTTTCGAAATACTTTAAAACCAGAATCGATAACTAAGGGTCCACTGAAGAATCATGAATATAAAAGTAATAATTTAAGAGAAAACAAAGTATTCAATATAAAGTGAAACTTTGAAACATGACAAGATTAGTTTATATAACTCTTAAAAAGCAGTATTTTACAAAATCATAAGGTTTTTTTATCAAATGTAGAAAGATTATAAGTGTCGGTACAGTAAAACTGTAGAGTCTATTAGAACCGACTTTAATTTTATACTATAAGGTTTTATTTGGTGCTTACTTTACGTATTATCTGTTTAATTATTAGATTATTTACGTACGTTTATAAATTTTTTTACTTTTTTGTAAAATTTTACAATATGAGTTTAACAAATGAATTTATTTAATCATTGAAAGCACACTCGAACAATAATAAAGATCTTTTATATTCTAAGAGATGGTATTAAACTTATTCCAGGCATTTTTAGAAATAATCTTGCAGCTGTGTTGCTAAGAAGTCGGATTTTTAAACAAGTTTTGGTTTCACAGCTTAAATCAATTTGAAAAGGTTATGCATAAGCTACTTCATAAATTTATCGCTAGACTGATTTTTCTTTTGCTTTTTTTATACGTGTATATTGTATAAGAAAAATGTGTGTAAAATGATTGAAATAAATACATATTCGATAATAGCAATGCAATGAAGTACGAATTTTAAGCTTCTAAACGTAAGCAGTGTTCCGTGATTTAAACCAGTGATACATTTCTATTAATAAAAATAGTATTGATTATGAAATTGCATTACAACTAACTCAGTGATGTCTTGCTTCAAAGTTGGTTTCTGCGGCTATAAGTAATTTAATGAAAGATCTCTCGTTTTAATATGAAAATACTAAACCCGCCGTAAGTGCAATGTCTGTTTACGACAATAAAAAAAAATGTCAGAATAAATTTAAAAAAAAAAGCAAAAAAAAAAAGTATAAACAGTGCAGATTTGCAATCAATGCAAAGAATTAAAAAAAATTTGTGATTTGAACACATAAGCTAAAAAAAATTATAAATATAAATAAGCTGTTTGTATTGTTCTAAGAGTTAAATGTTTAACAAAAGATGATTATTGAATAAAAAGTGGTTTGAATCTTCAGATAATCTAATTCAACAGATTGCATTAACTTTTGCATTAATCGATTACACAGACGCTCAATATTACGTTACCTTTTTATACGTGAAATTATATATGATAATTTTTTTATTTATCTTAAGTGCGTCAGGGACATTAAAACTGTTCTCGTTAAACGATTCTGTGACTTAGATTTTAGGTACTATATTATATACAAAACATACACATCCAGACCGTCCGTATTGTTCGATATTAACATGTTTATTCAACTTTTCGGCGTGTAGTGGTCGCTTTGATACTTATTTTATATTTACAATTAACATATTCCCCTCCGATATATTTTAAATAACTAATCTTACTGTAATAATTTAAAGTCTTCTAATCTTTTTAGAAACTACAATTTTGTTTTTCATTAATTGTATCAAATTAACACAATATCGTGTTTCATTAGGTACAAATATTCGTATAATGATTTAAAAGTTAAAAATAAAACTGAAAAATGAGGGAAGTAAAGAAATTATTTTTTCTTAAAAACAACGAAAAGTGATAATAAAAATACTAAAATTTAAATATTTAACTAGCCACAGTTAGCTCTGTTTCTCTGTATTACAGTGAGGTTCGTTTGAAAACTAAAGGGGAAACGGCAATAATGAAGGAACCTATGATCTTGTGCCTTAGTTCCTATCGCAAGGTGTTTGACAACTATAATTTCTATAAGACTTAGAAAAGGAAATAACTGCAGTCAGTGTACTTGTACCGATGCCTCAATACACAGACTTATAACATGTTTAATATTTTTTTATAACGCTGCTTTGCGTTTATTGTGATTTTTTGAGAATGTTGTTTGATACTCACTGTTTTATGCACTTGGATCAAGTAGCTGTGACTTCTAACATTTTGAAAGTATATTTTTGACATAATTTTTTAAATTATTAGCAGTTAAGTCCAATTTTAATAAATAGAATAAAATTTATTTGTCCTAACAAAAAGAAACGAGTCCCACCGATATTTTCTAATTTTCTAATTCTTTTTAATTATTTGAGGAGTTAGAAGTCACTCGAAAAAAATTTAATTCGTACATCGAATGTACGATGCGAATCTACGCATTCCGTGAAGTCACTGGCTTGTGTAATCACAGTTGAAAATAAGGTCTATTTTATAAAAAACAAAATAAAAAGTATATATTAAAGATAAATTATTAACGATGAATAACAACTGAAAATTACTGCGCACAGTTTTTAAAAAATGTTTTAGCTTGTAAAGCACACAGTTTGTGATTGATTCATATACCTAAGCACACTGTCGAAAATCTTCGATTACATATTAATTTTCAATTTTCTTTTATTTTTCGAACTATTAATGTGTCTACGAATATCATTCTTTGAATGATATATTTTGGCAGTAGCAAGTTTTTTTCTTTTTTTCATTCCGATAAATCGCTTCTCTTTTTAGTGAAAGAAGCTTGAAAATTCTTATATTTCATCTGAAATACACGGAGAGAAATAATATTGTAAAAATTACTATGTTCCGTAAGAAAAGTGAGACAGGCTCGACCTATGAAGATTTTTGGTAAGCAACATAGCAATTTTTATTACAACATACAGTAAAAATTGCTATGTTACATGCCGAAAATCCTCATAGGTCAAGCCTGCCTCACTTTTCTTACGGAACATAGTAATGTTTACAATATTATTTCTCTTCATGTAAGAAATTAAATACTTTATTTAAATGCTTTATATTGTAGTTGTATATTTTATCGTTTTTTATTTAATAAAGTAACAATCCTAAAAACGTTTCCATTTTTTTACCTGCAATCCTGAAGCGGAGAACAATGAAAGAATACATGAGATTTTTTTATTCTAGCTTTTTTTTCTTTACGTAAACATTTGACTATTTATTTTATTAATTTTGCAATATTGAGAGTTAAAAATATAAAAACTTCAATTTATTCCTATGGGATATTTTTCCAAATTTATATAGACTGTGTCTTGAAGTTTAGAATGACTTTCAATTTTTCTAAATTATTTGTTTAAATAATATCGAAAAGCTTTGTGCGGAGCAAAAATTAAATTACTCCAATGCAGGTTCAACAATGATGATGAAATCTGAATTTTTAGTTATTGTATGATGTATAGAGAGTGTAACCAAAGACAGTTTTAAACCACAAACAAATTTTAATTTTTTAAAAGTAATATTTAATGTTAAATAAGATATAAGATTTTTTTTTGAATAATATCTCAAGCGACATCATTTCAAATAGTATGGGTATTAATAGAAAAACTTGCATTATTACAATATCTATGTAGTATTGCGAAAGTTTAATTTGTTCTTCTTTTTTTAAGTTGTTTTTTCGTATGGTTTCTAGTATTACCTACCTTTCCGTAAAGTGAAGTAATAATTTTTTATTTTTTCAATATAAATCAAGTTTATAATTTATGTACCAGAAAATCTGTAGTCATGTTAAAACCCTCATCGTAGCACCCAATTACAAGGAAAGTACACATGGACGATGTAAGCAAATAAAAAAATGTATAAAATAATTAAGTAAAAGTCTTAAATACCATCTCGAACAAAACCACCGATCTCGTCTCTCATCTTCTTTATAAAAAAATAAGTTAAAATAAATACGCTATCGATCGATCGAGCGTAAGAGCTCGAATTACATCCGGCCAGAACGAACTTTACAAAAAGACCCATAAATTGCTTGATTGTCTGTGCAGAGAGACTAAGCTGGATGAAATCGAGATGCTCGCGGAGGCGGTGGACGATGATGAATTGGACGAGATCAAGGACAATATCGGTGTGATCGATTACGAGCGGCTGGAGGAGCTCGACGAGCCGAACACCGCCGGCGACCAGGAGGAGGATTCGGAGGCGATGGCCGACGACGACGTCGGCCCAGCACAGGTAAGCGAGTCGTGCTCGACGTCGCCGGCCGAGCCGATCCGCAGCCTGCTGGTGCGCCTGGAGTCCGGCGTCCTCAAGCACATCTACCAGTGCAGCATGTGCGACCAGGTGTTCGCCACGGTGAAGCAATGCGTGCAGCACATAAGCACCGTCCACCCGCGCAGCCGCAAGTACCGCGTCGCCTACCGCTGCAAGACCTGCCAGAAGCTCTTCCGCACCAAGTACGGCTGCGAGAACCACATCCAGGTGAAGCACAAGAATCAGCCGCCGCGGCGCAGCCACCAGTGCCGCTTCTGCGAATTCCGGACCGCCAGCGGCAGCTACATCAAGAAGCACGAGCGCAACCACTTCAACGACTTCGAGATCAGGTGCGAGCACTGCGAGCGCGGCTTCTCCAGCAAGTCGATGCTCGAGAGGCACATGCTGAGCCACACCGGCGAGAAGCCCTACACCTGCCAGATCTGCAAAGCCTGCTACGCCGACAAGCGGAGTCTGCAGCTGCACGCGACCCTGCACGACCCGGCGGGCCGGCAAAAGAAGTACACGTGCGACCAGTGCGACTATTCCAGCTTCTGGAGGAACGCCGTCAAGACGCACATGAAGGTGCACACCGGCCTCAAGGTCATTTGTGATGAGTGCGGCCAGGCCGTCGCGAGCAACTACTACCTCAAGATTCACAAGAGGATACACAGCGACGAGAAGCCATTCACCTGCGACGTCTGCTCCAAGGGTTTTCGCCAGATGAAGAATCTGGTCGTGCACCAGAGGACTCACAGCAAGGTCAAGATCAAACCTTACACGTGCGCGAACTGCCATAAGAGCTTCACGCAAAACGTCTGGCTCCGGAAGCACAAGTGCCACCCTTCCAACGCGTAGTTCTTCTGCGATAGAGTATTTCGGGATTGCATGTTTTCGAGTGCTGTATCGAAACGGTTGAAATTAAAAAAAACACTTGTTAATACTTTTTCATCTTCAAATTAAGTTGAAATAGTTATATTAATATTTGATTTTTATTATTTATTCTTTAAAGCTTCGTTTGATTTGCATATTAAGGTATAGCCAAGGAAATTATGAAATTAATTATTTCTAGGTTCTAAATATTTTTTACACTAATGGTAACTTCATTTTTCCATATGTCAATATCTTAAACATACAAAGTCATTCATGAGTTATTCTTAGTTTTTTTTTCTGTCTAAAAAATTCGAAACTTTTAAAAGAATTTGTAAGATTATTGTGTAAATTAAACCTCGTATTTAATCTTGCAGTTTTATGCTAGATCACCGTCGTTATGTAAATTATCTCGTTATTCGGCTAAAAGTACGCACGTTACTAGTGTCACAATTAGACGCTTATTTGTACGAGAAACTTTTATATAAAAAAATACACTGATAAACCCAACTTCGCTTTGTCGAATTCATTTAAATCGTCATACGATAACCTGATCGTCAAAATCTGGGAGTAAGTAATCCATTACGCATTGTAAAAGCGCGCCGTGTAATTTTGTAGACAACGAGATTAAACAAAAAAAAAAGACCATACACATACAATCTATGCCATTAAAATCATGGTAAATGCCTGCTGAGTCAGATCCGACTAATTCGTCTCGTTGTCTATTTCAGGCAAAAGCGCAAGCGGTCTAAAGTCCCTGTCATCCTGCAGCGCAACCGATGTGCTGCTACACCTGAATTGCGAGAGACGGTCGTACCGGTGATCGACGCTGGTCAGACGTCCATACACACGATTCTGCGAAAGGACGTGATCTTGGTGAAAACACTCAACTACGACAGAGAATTCATTGCAGTTGAGGACTATGAGGAAGAGCAAACCGATAAAGAACCGGCGGATATTGACTTGAGCCAAGACGAGCCTCAAAACGAGTTCGACTGTGACTCGTGTGGCGAGTCGTTCGATAACCGTTCCTCTCTAATAATCCACAAAACGGAGAGATCGATCATGCGCACGCGAGAGGCTCTACGCGAACCAGAGCTCAGGTACGAGTGCGACCTGTGCAAACGGTTGTTCTCGCTCAAGGGCTCCCTCGCGCTCCACTATCGGACCTGCAGCTCGTCCAACGACGCGGAAGAGCGGCCTCCGATCCGCCGGCGCCGCTGCACCAAAAGGCCCGCGCAAGAGCACGGCGCCAGCGGCACCACCCTCACCGAGGCTCCCGTCAACTGCGGCGAGTGCGGCAAGGTCTTCAAGAAGCTGAAGTACCTGAAGGCGCACCAGACGCTGGCGCACGCGGAGGAGCATGCATGCCTCCTATGCGACGAGCGCTTCGACGCCGCGGGCAAGCTGAGGCAGCACATGGCCGAGCGCCACTCCGGCGACTACTCCGAGGTCTGCGAGATCTGCCACAAGGGCTTCCACTCGCGCCAGTCGCTCAAGGTGCACGTGGCGTCGCACGCCCGCGACTCCCAGACCTGGGAGTGCGAGCTCTGCCCCAAGCGATTCCGCCACGAGGTCTACCTGCGCAAGCACGTGCAGCAAGTGCACGTCGAGGGCCAGGACCGCAAGGCGACGTTCACCTGCGAGACCTGCGGCTACTCCACCACCTACAAGAACTCCTTCCGCGAGCACATGTACAAGCACACGGGCGAGGACGTCGTCGAGTGCGAGGTGTGCGGCAAGCGCATGCGCAAGGCGTACTTCAGGATACACACGCGGATACACACCGGGGAGAAACCGGAGATCTGCGAGTACTGCGGCAAGAGCTTCACCGCGAGGAAGTACCTCACCAAGCACCAAGTCACGCACACCGGCGAGAAGCCCTACCAGTGCAAGCTTTGCGGCCGGAAGTACACGCAGCGCGGCACACTCACGCTGCACTTTCGGAAGCACCACCCGACGGAGGCCAAGAGCGGCAAGTGTCCGATCACGGGCAAGAAAAAAGGCGAGCAGGTCGACGTTGACGCGACCTCGAGTCTGGTCGCTGAAGCCTGCGTTAAAAATGTGCATGACGATGCTGTTAGCGATGATACTACGGGCGACCCGCTTGAAAGTAATTTCGAAATAGTCGAAGAGGATCTTGTTGATGAAACCTTTCACGTCAATTATGCAGAAACCGTGGAATCTTCGTAATTTTCATCTATGTTGAAACATTGCACTCTTAGCAATACTTTAGACTCTATGAGATAAATTTATAAATTATCATAAATTTAAATTTTTCAGTTATATTTTTAATACCAAAGTATTGCGGAATAATTTTAGTGTACACCAATTGAAATCCTGTCGGACTGGTGTACAATATTATACGTACATGAAACGTAGACTTTTTAAAAGCGTCAATTAATTGTTTACTCGAAGTTATAACCAGTTGTTTTGTTTAATGTAAAAGTAGAGGATATTTTTGAATAAATTTTGATCTCTAAAAATTAAATTAGATTTGAGTCTTTCATACTTTTATGAAGTATATAAAATTGTGTGGTAAGTAATGGAATTAAGTTATACAAACAAAATATAGAACAAGATAGGAAAAGGAAAAGCTATAGCTAAATAAAAGTTTGAATAATTTAAAAGTACAAAATGTTCATCACTTCTGTGTTAACGATTAATTTGTTTAGATGCTTAGAGCAATAAACTTATGAACAAACAGTAATTACTTAAACATATTCATTAAGATAATGATACCATTTCTTTTACTGTTATAACACTAATTGTAAGGTAAGTTATTGAACTTTTCATCGAAATGAGCCCTAAAAAAGTACAGACACAAAAATCCTGAACCAACCGCTTGCAACGTACTCCCAACAACCACGCCTATAGGAAAAATGGAACAAAAAGGTGGCATCGAAATCCACCAAGCAGTCCTCACTAACACCCAGCGATCTTCTATTTTCAGGTCCGCCGTCGGCGCAGAAACCTCACGCTCCAGCGTTCGAAAGTCCCCGCAAAAGGATCCGATGGCCGTCCCCCCGGGGCAGGACGGTATCGAGTGTCCTTACTGCTCGCGCCGCTTCAAGTCGAAGAGCCTGTTCGAGGGTCACCTGATATCCCACAGCGACGCTCGCCCCCACCGCTGCGAAATCTGCGACAAGCGCTTCAAGCGCAGCAACACCCTGGCGGTGCACCGGCGCATTCACACGCTGGACCGGCGCCACGTGTGCGAGCTGTGCGGCCGGGCCTTCGTACAGGCGTCGCAGCTCGGCACTCACCGGCGCCGCCACCTCGAGCGCTACGCGGGCCGCTGCGCCCAGTGCGGCAAGGGCTTCGTCACCCAGGCGGAGCTGCGCGGCCACATGAACGCGCGCCACGGCGCCCGCGAGCACGTGTGCCCGGTGTGCGCGCGGCCCTGCTCGACGCGCCACGCCCTCGCCTGCCACGCCCGCTCCCACGACCCGGACTTCCGGCCGGCCAAGCACCAGTGCGAGGTCTGCGGCAAGACCTTCGCCTTCCGGAACTCCCTGGTGGCGCACGCCAAGTCGCACACAGGCGAGAACCGGCACGAGTGCCCCACCTGCGGCAAGGCGGTGGCCTCCAAGGCCTCGCTGCAGGACCACCAGCGGCTGCACGGCGCCGAGAAGAGCCTCGTCTGCGAGGTCTGCGGCAAGGCCTTCCACAAGAGGACGACCCTGGTGGTGCACCGGCGCACGCACACCGGCGAGAAGCCCTACGGCTGCGACATCTGCGGCAAGGCGTTCGCGCAGCACTCCACCCTCGTGATACACCGCCGGTACCACACCGGCCAGAGGCCGTATAAGTGCGCCCAGTGCAGCAAGTCCTTCGTTTCGAGGGCCGTCCTTAACGGGCACGCCAAGGTGCACGCGAGCGCGTGAACAGTTGCGTCCGGTAGTTCGCCGACGGCGGTGATCGCGAGTACAATCCCGAGTGAGTTGCAGGCTCGTTTCAAGCTGCCTTTTTGGTGTCGCTTATCGCAGCGAGCGAATTTTCTCGAATCGGAGAGTTTATGTACACTTTCGTAGTCGTCATTTTTATCAGGAAGCGCAAGTATTTTTTACTGTACTCCAGGCGATCTTTTTTTTTTACCAGTGAACCGTCATTTAAAAAAAAACATCGCTTTTTCAAAAAATAATAATACTTTGCTAATCTTAATTTAGCTTACTGGCAATTTTGTAAATTACGACTGTTACAAACACTCGCTTTATAACTCTAACCTCAAGTACTGCCGCTTACACACAGGAATTTAACCAGAGAAGTAGAGACGTAACAACTTTGCAGACTTATCGTAACAAAACACAATAAAAGACGCTAAAACAAAAGTGCCGACCGAAGAAGCCATTTCGACTCAAAGCCGGCTTTCTTTCACATTTCAGATTGGCTGAAGCGGCCAGTCCGCCGAGTCCCGCGATAATCACGAAGAAGAAGCAGCAGATGCGGAAGCTTGAGAGCGAGACGTCGCTCGCGACGAAGACCGTAGTGCCGAAGGTGGAGCCGAAGGCGGAGCCGGGCAGCACCGCCGACTTTGAGGACTTGCCGCTGGCCTACATCTGCAAGGTCTGCGTAGTGCCGTTCGCCTCGCAGGAGCTCCTGGACGCGCACTTCGCCGCCCAGCACAAGCCGCGGGGCCGCACCGAGTGCGCGCAGTGCGGCCGCGTCTGCCGCAGCCTCGCGAGCCTGCGCCAGCACGCCAAGCGACACAAGGGCGAGGACGGCGGTAAGCAGCCGCTACCCTCGCAGCGCGAGCCCCAGTTCAGCTGCACCAGCTGCGACAAGGTATTCCGCCACCGGAGCAACTACCACAAGCACATGCTGCGCCACACCGTCGGCGACCTCACCTGCAAGCACTGTCCTAAAAAGTTCCGGCTGTTCCGCGACCTCACGCGCCACGAGAAGACGCACTTCCTGCCGAGCTACGTGTGCAACGAGTGCGACTACGAGACGACGGTGCTGGCCGCGCTCAGCATCCACATGACCAGGCACACGGACAAGGCCGAGATGCCGTACAAATGTCACGACTGCGACAAGTGTTTCCGCAAGGCTACCGAGCTCCAGGAGCACTACAACATACACTCCGGCGATAAGCCGTTTGCCTGCAAGGTGTGCTCCATCGCCTTCCATCTGAGGCGCCAGCTCTCGGCGCACTGCCGTCGCCTGCACCCGGAGCTGAAGGCGCAGAAGGTCACCAGTACGGCCTGCGACATCTGCGGCCGCGTCCTAGCAACGAAGCGCTCGCTCTTCCGTCATAAGGAGAGCCACAATCCAACGAAGCTGTACCTTTGCGATTTCTGCGGGAAGAGCCTCAGCAGCGCGGAGCATCTGAAGAAACACCGGAGGATACATACCGGGGAGAAGCCCTACGTCTGCGACATCTGCGGCAAAGGCTTCACCGATTCGGAGAACCTCAGGATGCACCGTCGGGTACACACCGGCGAAAAGCCTTACAAGTGTGACCAGTGCCCCAAAGCTTTCAGCCAGCGCTCCACGCTCACTATTCACAGGAGGGGGCACACCGGTGAGAGACCTTACGTCTGCCAGATCTGCCACCGCGGATTCTCTTGCCAGGGCAATCTTACGGCCCATCAAAAGTCCACCTGCGTATAAGAGTGCCAGAACGAATTATTTTCGTTTTATTTTTATATAATCGGTGAAGGGATTAACTGGTCAGTTTTAAAAAACAACTGCATGTCTACTTCATTTCTTAGACGATTTAGGAGGAGCTGTACTATTGACCATTGTTTGATCTTACTTTTTATATAAATTTAAGAGAGGATATTTGCAACAAACTTACAAATTTTTATTTTTAAGTTTTCATATCCTGAAACAAGTATTCTTTTAAGATTAACAACGTATTTTATTACGATTTTAAGCATTCTTCAGTATTGAAATTAATTTTCTTGATTGACAAAAATCGTTTGTTCCTAAAACATTGACAACGAGTCTTGAGACTAATTGCGATGCCATAAGATTCGAAAGATGACTCAATTCCGAATTTGGAAAAAAAGCTCCTTACAAATTTTTACGATCTGCATTACTTATTTTAAGAATATTTTTGCTATAATTGTAAATAAGATTTTTTTTATTGTTTTAATACAGCGTAAGGGATATTTTAAATATCATGTTGTGTGCAGCCTCAGAAAGTCGCACACTGTGTTTCGTTAATCGAAATCATCGATTTCGTAAGTGTGAATGCCCATTGAAAATGTGTCACATATTTGCGCTTCAGTGATGGATATATGTGATGTTTGCTTAGATTATAGAGAATGAAGGATATAAATGAGTACACTCGTTAAAAACGAATAAATATGAAAGCCAGTGCGATATTATTACGCGTTTTGTTATAAAGTGCATTTATGCATACTCAACATGTATATCATTCATTTTTAAAGATAAATAAATACATTTTATACATTTAAAAAAATGGTTATCTATTGTAGTTTACAGTTTCCTACTTTCTTTGCAGCTTTAATACTATATAATTATACCATTTCTAATAGATGAACATTTTTATCTTGTTTCAAATAATTATTTACTTTAAGTATTTTTATAATTCTTTGCATTTGCAGCAGAATAATAGGTAAGTTCTTAAATCCAGTGTCTTATGAATAACTGTGAAATTAATGCCCTACGTATGCAAAATTACAATCTGTTTTCAGGCTTAATAACAAAGAGAAGAGAAAACATTAAAAACCTTGCTCGCCCGCTCTGATATTTCAACCCCATTATTCTACATTAATCATTTATTTTAACCCAAATTTATTTACAACTAGCGAAACTCGTCAGGCTAATTTGTCTTCGCTAGTTTACTTTATTTAACAATTTATTAATTTTACGAGATACGTCAGTGATTACGCTTGCTTTAATCCGCTGTAACTCTTTAGCTTCCCAGTAGCCGCTTAATTAACCAGCAGCCCAGTACAAAGAAAGAGGTATCATCAAGACTGTTGTATATAAGCTCAGAAATACAAGATGATAGGCAACTAACCCACCACGGCCAAAGTAACCAAGTAACCAAGTACAAAAACCAGTAGCTCCTTCGGACCTCGTAGGTAGTGACCCAGTACATTGAGAGAAAAAAAAGAGTCGTCCTTGAGTCGACGAGGCGAAACCACTAATGACGTGCGATCGCCGCACTGCCCTTGTTTCAGAGCGCGGAGACGCAGCAAGCGCTGCGCCGGCCTGAAGGCAGACGAGCCCAACGGCGGCGGCCGGGTGCGCCGCAAGCCCGGCTGGCTGCGCGACAGCGTCACCGACTTCGAGAGCCTGCGCGGCACCTGCCCGTTCTGCGACAAGCGCTTCCAGGACGACCGGCGCGTCGCCATGCACGTGCGCAACGTCCACCGCAAGCCGTACAAGTGCGACCTGTGCCGCCGGCAGTACTTCAGCCAGGAGGCCCTCGCCCAGCACCGCAAGACCCACAACACCGACTCGCACTTCGAGTGCTCGGTGTGCCACCTCAAGTACAAGCGCGAGGAGACCCTGCTCAGCCACCACGTGCGCGTCCACAGCGACGTCGCGGCGAACTTCGGCTGCGACCACTGCGGCAAGCGCTACAAGCTCAAGCAGGACCTGCTGCTGCACATCAGCCAGGTGCACATGTGCACCTACCAGGTCTGCCGCTTCTGCGGCAAGGAGGTGAAGAACGTCAAGGCGCACGAGTGGCACCACCAGCAGAAGCTCGAGGGCCGCTCCGAGGACCGGCTCTTCCCCTGCCGGCTCTGCTTCAAGAAGTTCCTCAGCGAGACCAAGCTGGAGAACCACCTGATGAAGCACGTGCAGAGGTACAAGTGCCGGGTGTGCGGCGAGACCTTCCCGGGGCCCGGCCAGCTGATGAACCACAGGTCCAAGCACCGGCCCGCCGTCAGCTGCGTCGTCTGCGACAAGATTTTCACCTCGAAGAGCAACTACTACCAGCACGTGCTCATGCACGCCAAGATCCGCCCCTACGCCTGCGACATATGCAAGGAGCACTTTACTCAGCGCTCGACCCTCGTGCGCCACAGGAAGACTCATCCTGGCTCCAAGTTCACTCCCCTCGCACAGGTGCCCATCGCCGACCTTGCCCGGCAGGTGCTCAAGAGCCTCACCAACATCACCGCTGCCAATTGATATCTCAGGAATCTCTACAACTCGATGTACTTACTCCGTCCTGAAGAATTTACAGAGGGACTCGAGACTGAAGAAAAAGATACTTTTTTATACCGTTTTATCACCAGTCTTCCGACGTCGTTTTGCCAGCAAATCAAATGAAGATTCAACCAATTCCATACACCTACCACTCCTTATCTTCCCAAGAAATAGGAAGCTTATAATCGCACATTTTATGCTTTACTCAATGCAGGGAATTTCACAATGCAATCAATCATTATATTCATCACCTTTTATTCTAAGATCCATAATTCATTATTTTATATAACATGAAAATCTGAATATTTAGTATGAATTTTGTCTATTTTTATACGAAGGGCAATAATCAAATCAAATTAACAAATTTATATTTGAAATGTTAATATACTTTACTAGTACTGTAGCTGTAAAATTACTTTTGTAAGAACTGACATCGAAAAAATGTGTGCCTAAATGAAATAAATGTATTTATGCTTCAAGCATTGCATTTAACTCGAAAACGATAACAGGGTGATGAGCTTTTAAATAAATTAGACTTTAAGATACGAAAGCATAGCTTTATCGTGCCAAAATATTGTGCCTTAAATTGTGATTAAATGATTACAACAAAATTATTTGTAATTTATCTACTCGCGTAGACAAAGTTCATACGTTACTGAAATGATATTATAAGCAATACTCAACGTTAGATCTATATTTACACTTTTATATAAATTTTAATACTTCTAAAGTATTATAAAATTAAATAAGTAATCACATAAAATATGACTATAAGTCGTTAGTATTTTTTAACAATCTTTATGCCAGTGTGTTTTTTAAATGAGCCAGTAGATATACTTCTCTAAGCGTATTTTTTAAAACTATTTTTTATTACAATCACTGCCAATTTTGTATACGAATTTTGTATAGACTAGCAAACTATATCTATGACTTAATTATTGCCAATCTATGTGAATTTATATAATAATACACCACTATCTATATCCCAAAATATAACTGAAAGATTAAATAACAACTTTTCTATAAGTACTTAAACTCCTTTAAAACGATTACCATTAGAAATTAAGTATCATTAATGCTATGTATCGTTTGTACCACGCTGATGATTTTCAATAAAGCCTCTTCTCTGCATACCCGCATAACTTTTTCTGTCTCTTTCTCTTGCGGTCGCGGTAACCCCCCACCAAGGAATGCAAAAAAAAAGAAACCAATAAAAACCAAAGCCCTCACGTCGATGCCATTTACGAACTCTGTCCTTCTTGCCTGTTGCAGAAAGCGCCTGCTCGGCGCTAAAGTGGCGCGGGTGTCGCTGGCGCGCTGGACGCGCCTGGAGATCGAAATGCTGCAGAGCCAGCTGCGCGAGTACTGCTGGATACGCGAGGAGAACAACAACTACAACAAGGACGTGGAGTGCAAACCCCGGGTGCGTCGCAAACGGCGCCGGGGCCGGTACACGCGCAACCCTTACTGTCGCAGCTGCCATCGGTATTTCAAAAACTACCCGGCGCTGACGGCCCACCGGCAGCTGCGCCACTCCGCTAAAGAGGAGCCGTCGGTAGTGCCGAAGCAAGAAAAACACGAATCCGAGGTAGAGGAGTATAACGAGGACCTGGAGAATAAGGAAAATAAGGAAAATAAGGAAAATATGGAGAATAAAGAGAACAAGACGGATAAGGAGGAGGAGGAGAAGGAGAATAAGGAGGACAAAGAAGATAAGGAGGACACGGCGGACGAGAAGTTCGAGTGGCGGCCGCTGGTCAGCTGCAAGGACTGCAAGCTCTCCTTCTCGACGACCCGGGAGATATTCGAGCACCGTCGGTACCTCGGCTGCGCGGCCGGCTGCCCCCGCGGCGAGGAGACCGACCTCTCGGACGCCACGGACGTGGAGTACGAGTACGACCGGCTGTACGCGTGCGACGTGTGCCGCGGCAAGTTCATCTCGGCGGAGCTGCTGCGGGAGCACCGCAAGCGCGAGCAGCACCCGCGGCTCAAGCCCAAGGCGCGGCGCGCCAGGGCCCTCGTCGTGGTGAAGCGCGAGCCCGAGGACTTCACCTTCAGCAGCGTCGAGGAGAACGAGTACTCGTGCGCGACCTGCGTCAACGGCCTGGTCTACCACGACCCGGACGACCTGCTCAAGCACCACCGGGCGGTGCACAGCGGCAGCGACGTCTACTGCCGCTACTGCTCGCACCGGCTGAGCAGCGCCGCCGAGTTCATGGACCACCACCGCGGCTACCACGAGCTCCTCGAGTTCTGCCGCGGCTGCGGGGACCCCGACGCCGCGGCCGACCCGGCCGGGCCGCCGAAGAAGCCGCTCTGCCTGGGCTGCTGCCGCAGGCTCCGACTGCCCTTCGACAACTGCCTCAGCCTCCTGAAGGAGAGCCTGTACTGCGAGAGCTGCGAGCGCGCGCTCCCGAGCCTCGAGTACGTGCGCTTCCACTACTGCTGCAAGCGGCAGCAGCGCCAGCTGGCACTGCCCACCCTCGCCTGCCCGCTCTGCTCGGAGCTGTTCAACGGGCTGCGCTCGCTCTACCGGCACATCATCCGGCACAGCGACGTCATGGCGCACCGCTGCGGCGAGTGCGGCAAGCTACACGAGACCTGGAGGGCCCTCAAGGATCACGCGATAAAGTGCCATTTTAATACCGACCTTGGCCTCCCGAAGGTCGACGCGCGGGACCTCCGGAAGAGCGCCGTGGGCGTCATTCGGAGATTCGTTAAGAACGGCGTCAACGTCGTGGTTTAGTTGCGAACTCATCACTGTGTTTTTATTCTCTAATCGTGTATGTAGACTCGACGTGTTTTTGTTAATGTTTTTCTTTTTTTTTCTCGTTATATTAGCATGCAAGGATTTTTATACTCGAAAAATAAGTACTCATCGCATGCATCGTTTGAAATCACTTCATTGATATTACACTGCCAAGAGAGCTATGAGTCTTTTGTACATTGCGTAGTCAATTATAAATCAGAGCCTTGCTCGAGAATGGAGATGTTGAGAGTAAGAGTGAAAGTGTTGTTTAGGTAAAAAGACTTTTTGAAGTTTAGTAAAAAAAAACTTAAGTAAATGATGATTGTTGGAAAGAAATTAAATTTTTTTAAATGGAAGTGCATGAAAAGAAAAGAATTGTGTTCTGTGATTTTAAACGATGAATAAGGGCATCAACAATACATGTTTAATGTTGGGCACTTTTATAAAGGTTTTTTTTATTTTTTTTTATTTTTTTTTATTTTCAAGAAGGACTAAACTTAATTTTAATATTTAAAAAAAAAAACTTTATATTTAATTTTCCACAAATTATCGATTTTTATTCAACGAAATTACATTCGCCTCTAAAGTAAAGTCTGCAATAATAATAAAAATGCCCATCAGTCAGTGCCACATTGTTTTTATATTCTTTACTACGATTTTACCAAGCTAAAGTTTAAGCAAACTTACCAAAAACTTTTTGTTTTACTGCGATACATTTTTGTACCTTTTACAATTACTTAGTAGAAAACTGCGACGATTTTTTAAACTAAAAAACTAATAAAATGTTCTTATTACGGAAGCAAAGAATGCGTCTTATTACCAACCACTCCGTCCCCCGCAATTCTATACGGTCGACTGTTTTCGCAAAGGTAACTTTATCTCGATAAATGAAACATGTAAGTGATGTCCCGTGCCGAATTTAACCTTGCAGGCTGGTCGCGCTAACGTGGTGTTTGTGTTTCAGGTACGAAGAGGACAGCAAGCTAAGCGTCCAAAATATCATGTCAAGCTGCACGAGCGACATTAAGATCGCGAACGTCTTCACGTACCATCAGGAGCTCGTGAAAAACGAGCCCGAGGAGAGTCCGAAAACACTGCCCAGGTTCTACACGATCTACCTGAGCCCACACAACGGCAACAGCTACTCGAACTTAAAGAAGAGAAATCCCTTCCACGGGATGAAGAGGAGGCGCACGAGAAGGTGCCGAGATCCTCTGCGCCTGAGCGACAAGGAGAACACGGCGGTGCCGCCGGTGAGGGTGAAGCAGGAGTTCGACGAGCCTCTGCCGGCCCTGTTCTGCGAGATGCCGACGGAAGACTTCACCTGGCAGCCGCTGAACAAAATCAAGCGCGAGAAGGACTCGCGCTCGCGTCGGAAAAACACTCGAAGCGGTGTCTGCCCGAAATCGCGGCTGCGCCGGCTCACCTTCTGGTATCCGTGCGGCGAGTGCCAGTGCATGTTCCAATGCGGTCAGTTGCTCGTTCACCACGTGATCAAAGACCATCCGTACTATTACTGCGGGCAGTGCAGCGAGTTCGTGAAGAATCGCAACGCGCTGAAGGTTCACTTTCAGGACCACTTCAGGAACCGAAAGGCGCCCTTTCAGTGCGACGAGTGCAGCATGTCGTATAAACAAATTCTGTCCCTGGTAAATCACAAAGAAACACACACGAACTACAAACTCCCAACGAAACTGGTGCTGTCGCACAACGTTAAGCTCGATCCTTACGAAGAGGAGGAGTTTAATGACGCGGCCAGTGTAAATTCGGCACTAGACCTCGATGATGATTACGATCGTTTGTCATAACTTTATCGTTGATTAATTTTTAGCAGTTTTATTTATTTTATTTTTAAGCAAAAACTGACGTTAAACTTTTTTTTCTTTAATCTGCAAGGCGCGTAGCTTTGAGTATATATGTGATATATCTCAAAGAAGCTTTATTAATAAGTAAAAGTGATGATGGAGTAGGGAATACCGCAGTATGACGTACTGCCTTTTATTTTATTTTGACTTTTTCGAAAACCTAAGAGTTTCAAAAGCACATGCAACAATCATTTTTAAAAGCTTTATTATTTATTCTGACCTTTAAGAAAGATTTTTTTTAGTTATTTATCGATACCCCAAGGTTTAAAGAATTTTTAAAAACTGACTAGATTTGATTTTGTAAAAATCAGTTGTGAATAATCGCCAATGACTGTACATTAATTAATGGGAGATGAAATTATTTTTACAACAAATTTATAAGTCTTCCAACATATTTCTAATAAAATAGAAATTATTGTAATGTTATGTTTTTTATTATTATCTATCCTTACTAATATGTTTTCAAACAGAAATGAAGAATCAAGCAGTGCACCACGATGCAGTCTTTGGGATCTTGGCAATCTTCCACTTTTTCTTTAACTCTCTATTTTCTTTCTTACAAAAAAACTTATTTTCTCTGTTATCGAATTGATTAATTGACACTTAAAATTAATTATTATTATTATTTTGTTTATTTGTAACTAAATCACTATTCAAAATTAATTTATTTTAAACCACACGTCTAACAACAAATAAAATAGTACGTAAATATTTTCAAAAAACACTTCATCATACATCAATTCCGAACTAATAAAAGCAAATTTGTGTTTTAGGGATCAGACATACTATATACAAGGACCCAACAAGAAAATCATAACCGTCAAAATAGAAAGCGATATAGGGTCGAAAGAAAATCTTCCGAAAATACAGCAACCGCTACTTGTAGTGAATACTCTTCAGAAACAACTTGCACAACAAGCAGATTTGTTATTGCACAATCGGGGGCAGTCGCAGCAGCATATGATTAAGCTGCTGAAGCAGTTAATGCTGCTGCAGCAACCGCAGGTGCCAGGTCAGCTTATCGTGTTTCCTTTAACGCAACCTCAACCTCAAACGCAATCGCAATCTAACAACACCCAATCTGAATCTGATCCAAAATCGCAAACCCAAGCTACGCAGCATCCAGTAGAATGCAATCGTGAATCACAAAGGCAGGGGTGTACAGCGCAAACTTTGCTTGATCCTAAAAATAACCCACAGCAGTCATCGCCTACGCAGCTTGTACCTAATCCTGATCCTGTACCAGAACAGCAGGCAACACCGTCGCTACCTCAGCTTTCGCCTGATCCGCAAGTACAGGTTTCTACTGAATCTGAAACCCAGCCGCAACAAAATGTTTTAGAGCAGTCTGAGTCTGAAGTGGAACCGCGGATTTTGATTGAAGTTAGACATCCATCGCAGCAGCAGGTTTTACAGCAACCGGAGGCACCATCACAGGAGCAGAATTTGATGGAAACTGAAGTTCGACTGCAGCCGCGGATTTTGATTGAAGTTAAGCAACCATCACAGCAGCAGGTTTTACAGCAACCAGAGTCACAGTCAAAGAAGCAGAATTTGAAGGAAATTGAAGTACAACCGCAACAGCAGCTTTTAAACGAATCTGAAAGTCAACAGCAGAATTCAGTTGAGCAGAATGTCGTCATGATAACTGTACCTCCTTTGCAGTCCGACATAGAGTGTTTCTTTGAACCCCATTCGCCGACGGTCACTAGATCTCATTCTCCATTACAATCACAATTGAGTGCACATCCTGAATCTGGACAAAGTGATTTGATTTCTCTCAATCGAATTCCAATCGAACAACATTCTGAATTACAATATGCTTTAGAACCTCCTCTCGACCTCGAAGAACAGCAAACTTTGTTTTTTGAAAATATGCAAGCAATGAATATTGATAGCGCTCAAATGTCAGTAGATTTCCCAACCAATGAGCCAGTTCAAAAGGTAATCCATAGCATACCAGAGGATTTAGAAGAGGAGTATATTTTACAGGAGTTTAGGGAACTAGAACTTGAAAGGGAACTGTTGGAGGAAAATGAAGAACAAGGGTCAGAGTTACTAATATTCCATAACTCTTTCGATGAATCGAGCATCCTTCCAGCAATTCCAAACGACGAACACTGCGAAAATATAAAGTCAATGGATATAGAGGATATCTGTCAAATGATGGATAACGGTAGCTACCAGTGCAGACTCTGCAAGGTCATACGCATACAGCGTCGTAATATAGTCCAACATATTAGAAACGAGCACGAAGTCAGGTGCAAAAAATGTAATGAGAGATTCAGAGGCATACGTTACTACAAGGCTCATATGGCAAAGCATCGAAGGAACGAAATGGTGTTCGCCTGCGACCAGTGCAACGTCGAAACAACAAGTCAACAGCTCTTGGATTATCACCGCAAGCAAAAACACAGTGAAGAATTTATCTGTGGTGTATGCGGCTTGAGGTTCGGGCTGAAGAGCGAGCTCGAGATCCACCTGGCCTACAACCACATCGAGCAATTCGACTGCGATGTGTGCGGCAAGAACTTCGAGCTGAAAAGCGAGCTTCAGGCTCACCTGATCGGCGACCACCGCGAGCAATTCGTCTGCAACGAGTGCTGCAAGTGCTTCGGGCTCAAGAGCGAGCTTAAGGAGCACGTGGTCAAGTACCACACCGAGACGTTCATCTGCAGAATCTGCGATAAGACGTGCCGCAGCAAGCGCCACTTGCAAGCTCACTACAGAACGACGCACCCCTCGGTCGGCTTCGGCTATCAGTGCAGCATATGCAAGCGCACCATGGCGACCTCCGACAGCCTGAGAAAGCACCTGGCGAAACACAAGCAAAAATTCAAGTGCCCTGACTGCGACAAGGTCATGGGCACCTACTACTGCCTGACCAAGCACTTGGAGAAGCATCGCAGGAAACGCCAGCGCACCTATCCCTGCTCCGAGTGCGACAAGGAGTTCTCGGAGGAAATAATGCTGAAGATGCACTTGCTCAAACACGCCGGCATCAAGCCCTACCAGTGCAACGTGTGCGGCATGCGCTACTCGCAGAGGACCCCCATGATGAACCACTGGAGACTGCAACACAGCGCCGACGAGACTAAGCCGCCCCCGAAAGTCCTCCTGAAGCCACTGTTCAAGAAAGCGGAGGAGAGGATTTCGGAGCGCCGGCAGAGGGCCAAGAAGAATTTTTAGCGATATGATAATTAAACATCGGGTGCAGCTGGAAAAATGAGAATAAGTTTGTTAAGAATTTTACCAAGTGCCTTTTTTATTGTTATATTGATGTAGGAACAAACTGAGAAATGCACCGTGCCAGTACATCATGTTTATACGTAATATTGATATTTTTTTACAATTTTTATGACAATTTTGAGAACTTTTTTAGCGGTGACGTGCAAAGGTAGAATAAATTTATTTTATGAATTTTACCAGTTTAGAGTGTGATAGACAGCATTTCATATTTAGATTTTATTTACTTCATAAGTATTACAAGCAGAGATTGACATTATTTCATTGATATTTTATCGAATTTATTGAAGTTGTATATCTTAAGTTTTATAATCAAAACTTTTAAAGTGCTCTTCCAAAAAGAGAATTCTCTCAAAGACGGTGAAACTTTTATTTTATATACTTTTTTGTTTTATATATCTACGTTTATATTATATCATCTTTTTAAAGCGTTTGAAGGCGCAATAGTCGTAACCGAGCCATTCCTATGTTAGTTAAAGTTATCGAGTCATTGAACGTTTTTACGGGAAGTCGACTTTCGATTAATTTCATAAGGAAATTTAATTATGACATAGTTAAAAAATCTCTCTAAAAATGTGCATTATTAAGAATTTAGTTATTTGCTTTAATTAATAATTAATAATTGATAATTGGTGACTGGTTTTTCAAGTACTTAAAAAGTATAAGTATATCTTTTTACTAGTGAAAAATTTGATATTAACACAGTATTAATCAAAATTATTTTTAAAAAATAACTCAAATTAAATTTAAGTTGACAAGAATTAAAGATATATTGAGAATAAATATATGTATTATACCTTTAGTTACTTTTGTTGTCATTGGTTTCAAAGAATGGCACATGCAGGCGTCGCTGCTAAACAGTTGAAGAAAGTCGACTTTCTTTTGGCGTCACAAGTAACAAGCGACGAAATTGTCCTGCAATATTAAGAAGTGCAATCTATTTGTTGTAGAAAAATATGTTTTAGTTCAATTATAGAAGAATATTGTAGTTCAATTATAGAAGAATTCTAGATTCTGGGTACTGTGTAATATCTGCGTTGTTTGTTTTACGCATTTATAGACCATGAGGAGAACAAAAGGTTAGTTGTTAGTCGTATTTTTATAAACTTTTACCAAATATTTCACAAAACGGAGATTTACGCCATATTTTTATTTTAAAAACAATCGTTTATCAAATGTAATACACTTACAGTAATGTTGAAGAGGTAATGGGATATTTTTGAAACAATGGGAAATAAACATAATTTGGTATTAAAAAAATCGTTTTTTCTATTTTTTTAACATTCTTACACGTCCGATATATTGCAACATTATCATATCCGCAAAAAAGAAGATCTTGCCAGAATTGGCTCGTCCTATTTTCGTGGACACCCGAACCTCTTGTCCCACCTCTCGCTCTCCCTCGAAGGCAGCGAAGCCTCATTTGCGGTTCGTTTAACAGAGAAAAGCACCGCCGCTTCCTCGGCTAATGCAATTAGATCGAAGATGCTACATCGCGAGGTCAAGCCAAGCAGCTCGGCAACCACCACGACAGTACGAGGCCGCGGCTGCGACGGAGAGGAGCCCACCGGTTCTGCACCTGTGACCAGATCTGCTAAAATTCGTTTCAGGTGATTATCTTTCACTAATAGATTACATTTTTGAACTTGCATCAATTTTTATTTTTCGTTGTGAAATGCCTTGATCGTTTCACTTAAAGTAAACATAAATTCAGCATTTTTTTAACAACTATTGTTAGTTTGCAAATAATTTTTTCGACATTACAATTTCATTAGAAACTTGCTTGATTAAACAAATGAAAGTAAGTAGGAAGTTTTTCTCTAAAATTTAAACATTTCCATTAATGTAAAACGACACCTTTCAGGGAATCACTGGATAAGAGTAACCCAACACCGGGGGACGAGCCACCAGCGAAGAAGCCAAATCCCCAGAGTAAGTGTATCCCGGATACCGCGAGTCCCGAAACCCAATCGGTCGCGAAGAAGTATTTCCTGCGCGGTGCGTCGAAGGACGCGGCGAAGGGAGAGCAGGGGGGCGCGGAGGTGCCCGACGACGTGGACGACCTCATGACGCTGCTGGCGATTTACAAGGAACTACCGGACGGCGGCTTCGTGTGTCAGCTTTGCGAGAATACGGATGGCATCAACGAGCTGCACGACAAGCCGCACGTGGTGCGCCACGTAATCCGAGCCCACGGCTTCAGCCATGCCCACGAGTGCCCCAGCTGCCCGAGCAGCTTCAAGCGGGAGTCGTGGCTGGCGAGCCACGTCGACGCCCTGCACAAGGCCGAGAAGCTCGAGCGGTACGTCGACTGCGCGAGGTGCTCGCACCGCAGCAAGGACGAGAAACTGCTCAGGCTCCACGTGCTCAGGAAGCACGTGGCCGTCTGCCGGTACGTCTGCGGCTGCTGCGGCAAGTGCTTCAGGACCCCGGCGGCCAAGAGCGAGCACGAGCGCCTCGCCGGGTACAGGAAGAAGCCCAAGGCCAAGTTCGAGTGCGACAAGTGCCAAATCGTAACCAAGACTAAAGACGACTTGGAGAGGCACATTAAAGACGTGCATTCGGGATGCCACTTCCGGATGATCTACGTATGTATCACGGCGAAGATTTTGCACTTGTAGAAGTAGAAAAAAGTAGTTAACGATAACCTCTTTCAATTTGCGCAGAGGTCGTCGAAGCTGCAATACAAGTGCTTGATATGCAGCAAAGTATTCGTCTCGAAGAAGTCCTTCCACGAGCACGCGCCCTGCCAGGACAGCCCGGCCGAGGGCAATGAGGTGGAGGGCTTCCTGTGCAGCGAGTGCGGCAAGCGGCTTTCGAGCAAGGACCACCTGAAGAAGCACGCGCGCGTCCACAGCGGCGAGCGACCCTACCCCTGCCCCGAGTGCGGCCAGACCTTCGCCCTTCGCAATACTATGCGTATCCACGCCCTCTCGCACTGCGGTATTAAGCCTTACGTGTGCGAGATCTGCCGTTTCAATTACTCGCAGCGATCGGCCCTCATGATACACTGGAAGAGCAAGCACAAGGGCATGCCGCCGCCGCCGCCCGTCGAGATCCACCAGTACTTCGACGCGAACGGCCAACTGCTCTCCATGTGAGTAGTGAGAAGCCGTGGTGGGGTCGACATCTGGAATGACGCGCTCTGCTCTATTTCTGTCTGTTTCAGATTCGCTCGGCAGTCTGCGAAGACGCGCGCTTGATGTCGCCGAACGAACCGATAACCGCCTTGTGCCTCATAATTTAAGCGAGATTAGTTGCTGTTCCATGTTGTTCAACTGTGTTTTTCTTCCAATTCTTTTCCTCAATTATTAAGAATGTTCATTTTTCTGGGATATAATATTTCATTCAGTTGATTGTTTTGTGTACTATGTTCATTCCTCAGTTTCAGTTACCTTTGTAGATTTAAGGAAAAAAAGGATAATAAATTATTCGACTGTTCACTAGCATTGATAATTTAGTTTCTTCTGTAGTTAATGATCCTTATTAATAGAATGTGCGACGAATTGACACTGAATTAACAACTGCAATTTATGTTTTAGGAAATACAATTCTCGTTTGAGGAATAACAGTTCCAACTCCCGGATAAGAGTGCGCACAACCTCAGAACTTACCAATACTCCACAAGTCTTGGAAACGAGATCGACATCGCCCCGAGTTTTGACAAAAGCGGCAAAAGTCATGCCTAAGAAAACTAAGCGAGTCGCCTCCAAGAGGAAAAACACTATTTCAGCGGATGAATGTCAGCAGGAAGCGACCGCCGACACCTCCGCACCTCCCGATAAAAAAGCAAAAGCTGCCGATTCGCCAAAAGAAGAAAGTCACGCAAAAGAAGAAGAAAAGCCCGATTTTAAGAAGTTACGAGGCGGAGGTTTTGGTTGTACACTCTGCTTCCAGAAGTTCAGTCACCGATACAAGGTGAAGCAGCACCTGAAGTTGAAGCACAAGCCGCGCGAGGTAATCACTTGCGCCGACTGCGGCAAAAAATTCAAGACCAAGTACCAGTTCAACGTGCACGCGAATCAGCATCGCGAGAACAGTAGCGATTACCTTTACTGCTGCGACAAATGCGACTACCGTGCTAAATCTAAGCACTACCTCAAAACCCACGTGATTCGCAAGCACACCACCGAGTACAAATTCGAGTGCGCTCACTGCGACAAGCGCTTCAAAATGAAGATGGACCTGAAGTTCCACCTGGGCACCCACGGAACCTCGCAGCACATGTGCGACGCCTGCGGGCGCATGTATTCGAGCCAGGACTCGCTCCAGAAACACCGGCGTGTCGTCCACTTGAATGACTACAAATTCCAGTGCAACATCTGCCACCAAAAGTTACTCACGGAGGAAAACTACAAGAGTCACTTGGAGTCGCACAAAAACATGCACAGCTGCGACGAGTGCGACCTAAAGTTCACCAAGAAGTACTATGTGACGCGGCACAAGAAGCGCGTGCACAAGGTGGAAAAGACGAACCTGTGCCGCGTGTGCGGCAAGGCGTTCGTCTGCATGGCGACGCTCAGGGTACACTACCTGACCCACGTAAAGATTAAGCCTTATCTGTGCAACGTCTGCGGTTTCAGCTTCACCCAGCGATCTTCGATGATGCTCCACTGGAAGAGAAAGCACCCGGAAGCAGAGGAGCCACCTCCACCAGTAATACTTACCAATTTCTTCGAAGCCATAGAGACCGAAGTCGATAAAATCGCCGATAAGAACAACTCGACTGACAGTGGGTTGTGAATGTTCTTCAACACTTCGGCTAATGTCTATCGTTACTCTGCTGAAAAAGGTTTATACGAGGAAAGAATCAGGTTTTTCTTTAAGATTAATTTACTTAAGATCAAATTAAATTCTATTGCGGTTCTAAGAACTATGAAAACTACTTGTGATATGGTCTATATTTTTTTTATACATGTAAAAAACATGTAAATAGTCCCTCTGAAAGTATAAAAAAAAAACTTCAAATTCAAACTTGCATAAAAATCATTTTAGGACTAAAGCTCTATTAAATACAATGATACCTTTCATTTTTCTTTTTCCTTCTTTTTCGCGTTTTTACCAAAGTCGTATTTTTCACTACCACATAATGTTAACCTTTCTTATTCTGATGTACCAGTATATCTAATCAAGAAATTATCTTTTTTCATAAGATTTTTTACTGCATATTAATCAAAAAGAACAATCAAAATTTGTTTATATTAAAATTGACATTAAAATTTATATTTCTTGTGCTAAAGAATGTACGATCGTTATATTAATAACTTCTACTCTGACACTGCTTTTTCATTGAAACAATTTTGTATGCATTTATTTTAGACATCATTTTTTACTATTTTATATCAAAGTTAAAAGAATAACTTTGTTCGAATTTCTCTTTTAAATAAGTAACATATGTTTGTAGATAATTTAGATTTATTATGAAATTTCATTTTTTAATTTAACAAATGTACATTTTTGGATATCCAAATAAAATGTAAGTTGAAATTTAATAAAATATGTAAATTGTAATTAGTGTGTATTGTATATTTTATTGACAACTTTCGTTCCCAATATAATGATGCCACCATTGTTATATTTTATTAGTTTAAATTATATTTTTAAAACAATATGAAATTATTTTCAGTACTCATAGGAAGTAAGACTACTATTATACAACTTTTTTTTCATTACACCTTCAATAATTAAGTTTAATATATTACTATTTCAGGAATTTATTTTAAATTTCATGTGCATCGACAGAAGATCATCCAAAAATATGTATGTAAATTTAAGTGCAAATTCTTTTGCATACAATATTTTTATGACACTTTCATCCAGAATAATAACTCATTCTCCTGAATCTGATCATGAATCAGTCTGTACTTCATAAACTTCACTGCATACTTTGCATTTAAGCAAAGTTCATCAAGCAAAATGAACTAACACCTAAAAAGACATAAACCCGACATTTAATACTGGTTACTGGTGACATAAGCTTACAGTAATAGCTGCAATCACTTCACCAGTGCCTTGCTTGCAACTTTCGCTAACCAAACGTATCCGTACGTGTCAATAATCATTAATTAAGCAGACCTAACTACTTACGCATTAAAAATAAACGAAACCCTTATTCAGAAATCTAAGTAAATCGATTAAAAAAATAAAAATTTCAGAGTAAGTAGCGAAGAACCGGCGATTGCAAAATAACTCATTTCTCTCGCCCTAATCGCATCTCTTTCGTTTTGTTTAAGGTTGCCGCTGACTTCAATGACACTCTACCAGATATCCTACGTGAACGGTGTGCCATCGTATTCTCTGGTGCCAATCAAGAAGAAATCCCAGCCTACCGAAAAACAGTCGCTGGATTACACGTGCGACGAGTGCGGTCTCAAATTCGTCACGGAGACTCGACTCAAGTGGCACTGTGCGACGCACAACCCGCTGCGGATCCGAAGCAAGGAGTCGTTGACCTCGCCACCTGCGAAGGAATCCCCATCTCCGAAGAGACGCCGGCGATCGGCGGCTAAGACCAACGGCGAAGAGGAGAGCACCAAGAAGGAGGAGGCGAAAACGCTAAAGTCGCGGCTTTTGTTCATTTGCCCAAAGTGCGACTTCAGGTCGCACGACCGCCTCCTCATGATCGGCCACTTCACCGGCAGCCACTGTATCGCAAGCAAGGACGAGCTTAAAACCGAAGCGGCGGAAGATCCGAATCAGGAGGGCGAGGTGGAAACCTTGATGGAGGAGTACGTCGAAGACGCGAGCGAAGTCCAGCCGGACGAGGACTGCGAAGTGGTCGAGTCGGCGAAGCTCAAGTGCGAAACGTGTGGCCTCCTCTTCGACAGCCAGGTCGACCTGGACTTCCACAGCTGCCCCCCGGAGGAGGGGGACAAGCAGCAGCTGTTCTCCTGTCCCATCTGCACGTACGAGTGCCTGACGCGCATGGGCCTGCAGAGCCACATCACGCGCAAGCACAAGCCCAAGCCCGTGGACGACAGCGGCACCGTCTACGACTGCGGCCAGTGCGAGTTCAGCTGCGGCAACAAGAACACCCTGTACTCGCACCGGCGCAAGCACCGCCGGGGCCACCTGGCCACCGCCGCCGAGCGTCCCGACGGCGAGCCGGCCAGCTTCAGCTACTTCTGCAACGAGTGCGACTACGCGACGAACGCGAAGAACTCGCTGTACATGCACATCCAGAGGCGGCACAAGACCGCCAGCGCCGACAAGGGCTTCCGCCAGTCGGCCAGCCGGCCCGAGCTCTACAGCTGCGACCAGTGCGAGTACACGAACAAGAACCGCTACGAGATGAAGGTGCACGTCATACGCAAGCACTCGAACGAGTACAACCACGAGTGCGAGACCTGCGGGAAGAAGTACAAGATCAAGGGCGACCTGACGAACCACGTCAGGTTCCAGCACCGCGAGCAGCCGATCATCTGCGACGTGTGCGGCAAGACCTGCGGCAACAGCAACTCGCTCTACGTTCACCAGAAGTTCGCCCACTACAAAGCGGAGTTCGAGTGCCCGATATGCCACCGGCGCATGGTGAGCCAGGCGAACCTCGACGAGCACGTGCTCAAGCAGCACGAGCAGCGCGAGGACGCCGTCTGCGAGGAGTGCGGCAAGACCTTCTCCAGGCAGAGTCGACTGAAGATACACATGAGGATACATTCGGGGCTGAAGCCGTACACCTGCAAAATCTGCACGAAAGCCTTCAGTAGGAAAACCGCGTTGAGGCAGCATCTACTGATACACACCGGACAGCGGCCCTACGTCTGCGACATTTGCGGAAAGGCATTCACGCAGAAGCCCGGGCTGATCAGCCACAGGAAGAGCCATCCCGGCTCGCACCCACCACTGCCCAGAGTCACGATTGATCACGTGCTCTCCGAACTACTCACTGAAGACGAATGAATTTTTTTTTATCACGCGTCGCCACTTTGCCACTGGGGAATTGCGTTGCAATAAGTGCCCGTCGATTTTTTTTCTCTATTTTCTACTTCTTTTAACTACGGAGTAAATTAAATATTTTATTGTCTTAGTTCAGTAACGTACAGAGCTTATTTTTGTTTGAAGAGCTTATCACGAAATGATAGAAAAAGTCTGTGAAATAATTGTTAGCTAATTTAAGGGGACGATATTTAGTTCAGCAGGTTAGATGAAAATAAAATTCACATCGTATTGTGTGAAGTTTTAAATTTCAATTACTGAATAATTTTGTTTTAATGTGCTACTAACATTCAAACGTATTGTGTTTCCTAATTAATTATTCTTGATGGAATACATTCCTAGATAAAGTGATCTCGTTGAAAATAAAAAATTAACACTCATAATTAGATTGATTCTAATCGGTTTAATAACAATTATGTGAATTAAAAAATTAATTCTTACATTATTCTCTACAGACTGAATATTTTCATTTACATTACATCATTGAGTCGTTTGTGCAAATACTACTTTTTATAGACAAAGCGAGCGATAATACTAATTTTAAGAAAACTGGTACTGAACACCATTAAAAAAAATTGGAATCATTTATGTAAAAAACAATTTTTCAATATTTGGTGTTCAATTCGTATATTTTTATCTCCATTGCAGTGTTTATATACTGACATTAACAAACGTTAGTGTGAATCGAGAAGTAACAAGTTTTAAGTAAGTTACGTACTTTTGTACAAAGCTACTATTGAGAAAATTTTCTGTACGATACTAATATAACACCTAGGCGATGACAATTTTGAACATATAACGTGAGTTCTCGAAGTATGTAAAAAAAAAAGTTGCGTTTGTGTTTAAATAAAAATGCAGTTAAAAAAAGGACATAAAATAAAGTCGAAATTTCTTTCAAAAATACCCTGAGCATCTTGAAAACAGCTTTTCATGTTTATTAGCGAATAAAGCTCCGCATCAGTCCTGTACATTCGGACTTAGGTACGCAATACAATGTGCACGATGATAATGAACCACACAGCATCGATCGTACTCTACATCGTGAATCTCTTAAACACCATTGTAAAAATTCTTCGAGCTTCATTAAAATAACTAGGTTAAAAAATGTTTAACTCCTTTATTTTATTTCAGCAGGTACCGTTTTTAATTTTTGAGACGAGTTTATAAAACGCAATTTTCCCTACCCGACCCCCCGAAGCTCGCACGAACAAACACAACGCTTCATAGACAACACTATCAGAGTACCATCAGCGCTGTGCGGTTCTCCAATGCCTAAATCATTCAATTCACTAACCAGTCTCTTTTCTTTTAATTTCAGACAATCAACAACTCCCGTAGTGGTAGCAACAGCAGTACCAGCACCGATACCAACACTTGTACCAATACTTCCACCACCATCAGGAGTAACGCCTAGCAGCGGTGGTAATCGTCGCTTCGTCTTCCAGAAGAAGCTCGTGAAGATCCGCCCGCTGCCGATGGCGAAGAACACGCGGATGAAGGTCGGCCGGGTGACGACGACGGCGCCGATGGAGCAGGTGTTCGTGAAGTTAGAGCCGACAGAGCTGCACTCCACGGAGTTCGAAGAGGTGACGATCGACGGCACCGAGCTCCAGGTCACCTCGCCGAACAAGGAGAGCGTCGGGGTTTACCTGTGCAAGCTCTGCAAGGTGTACTTCCCGCAGTCGCGCCTGCTGGACGAGCACAACGCGACGGTCCACGACCCCGGCCGGCAGTCGCCCACGCGCAAGAAGCTGGAGGACTCGACCGCCCAGTACAACGGCTACCGGCTGACGAATCTCGGCGTCTACCACTGCGACACCTGTTCGTTCAGCTCGAAGGTGCGCTCCACCATATCCTCGCACACGCGGCGCAAGCACGCCGATCCACTCTGGGACGCCAGCCAAGGCCTCAAGGGCGCGAAGTCGAATCAACAGGAAGAGGAGGAGGAGGAGGAGAAGGTGCACGTTAATCCCGCCGAACCGATGTTCGACATCTCCGACGTGGAAGAAGTCGATGACGAGGAACTCTGGCCGGTCGAGGTGCTCGAGGACGACAATCCGGAGACGAACGAGCCGGAGGTCGATCCCTCCGATCCCAACGAGAAACTGCGCACCTGCCCTTACTGCCCGTTCCGGACCACCAAAAGTTCGACTTACCACTCGCACGTGAAGCGACGGCACCGAGAGAACTGGTTGAAGACGATAGCTCAGAAAGTCGCCGCGCTGAAGCCGGATCCCGCGGTCGAGTCCGGCCTCGACTTCAAGTGTCGGCACTGCTCTTTCCGCGCCGAGAAACGCTCGGACATCAACGAACACGTGCTTCTTAATCACGTGTCCGGCAAGGAGCTCACGGTAGCCGGAAAACGAAAACGGGAGCCGAAAATGGAAGTACCCGAACCCGTCGAATCCGCGGACGTCGACGAAGCGATGAAGGTCGAAGAGCACACGGAGGTGATGCTCGAAGAGGAGATCGAAAAGGCGCCGACGGAGAAGCCCAAGTGCTCGTTCTGCGGCTTTGAGGCGCCCAGCAAGAACGCGCTGCGGATGCACGTGACCCGCCGGCACCGCTCGGCGGTCGCGCGCCGACGCACCAAGGAGTCCGGCATCAAGCGCCAGCCGAAGGCGCTGCTCTGCACCGGCTACGCCTGCCACTACTGCACCTTCGTCTCGGCTACGGTGGCGAGCATGCGCTCGCACACCCACCGCGAGCACCCCGGGCAGCGGCAGCGCGTGGCCGAGCTGCCGGTGGCCGAGTACGACTGCCACCATTGCGACTACAAGTCGCGCTCCCGCAAGAGCATGCAGCTGCACCTGAAGCGCTGCCACACGACGCAGGCGAACGCCGAGGGCATGTTCGCCTGCAACGTCTGCTCGTACGAGACGCTGTCGCGCATGGGCCTGCAGCGGCACATCTCCATCAAGCACAACAAGCCGAAGCGCGACCCCGCCGCCCAGCCGGTCACCTTCCTCTGCCACTGCGGCTACCAGTGCCGCAACGCCAAGCTGATGGACTGGCACAGGCGGCAGCACGAGCCCCCGTCCGCGGAGTTCGGCGGCGAGAACGACGGCAACAGCTACTACTGCAACGACTGCGAGTTCTCCACGTGGACGAAGGGCCAGCTGTACTCGCACATCAGGCGGAAGCACCGGGACGCCGACGGGGCCGGCGAGGGCGCCGAGGGCGAGGCCCACGAGCCGATCTTCGTCTGCGGCCAGTGCGACTACACCAGCAAGAACAAGCACCTGATGAAGGTGCACGTGATACGCCGCCACACCGAGGAGTACAACCACGAGTGCGAGATCTGCGGCAAGAAGTACAAGATCAAGGCGGACCTGACGAACCACGTGAGGTTCCAGCACCGCGAGCAGCCGATCATCTGCGACGTCTGCGGCAAGACCTGCCGCAACAGCAACCTGCTCTACCTGCACCAGAAGTTCGCGCACTACAAGCCGGACTTCGAGTGCCACATTTGCCGGCGGCGCATGGTGAGCCAGGCGAACCTCGACGAGCACATACTCAAGCAGCACGAGCAGCGCGAGGACGTCGTGTGCGAGGAGTGCGGCAAGAGCTTCACGAGGGCGGCGCGCCTCAAGATTCACATGAGGATTCACACGGGCGTCAAGCCGTACACCTGCAAAGTCTGCTTCAAGGCCTTCGCGAGGAGAAACGGCCTGCGGCAGCACTTGCTCATTCACACCGGGCAGCGTCCCTATCTGTGCGACATCTGCGGCAAGAGCTTCACGCAGAAGACGGGCCTGATCAGCCACAGGAAGAGCCATCCGGGCTCGCATCCTCCACTGCCGAGGATTACGATCGATCACGTCTTATCGGAATTGCTGACTGAGGAGGCTTAGATTTAGACATACTTCTTTGTTTGCTCTTTGCTCGATTATTACAATTACATTTCGTTGATGTTTAATTGTCATTTTTTAGAGTTATTCGATCTTTTTTGAATTGAGAAGTGCATCGATGTGTAAGTTCATGTTAGTGTGCGCAATCGTTAGCTTATGTGTTCGATGCATTGTCTCTTATTATTCATAGTAATATCATTAGTTTAAGGTGATTTAAACACCTTTAATTTCAACCAAAAAAGACGTTTCAATTGGATTTTTAGTGTTTTAAAATAGTTTGTATTGGTGGGGGGTTTGATCTAAATATTATTATTAAATTTTACACAATTTATATCTTCAATATTCAAGATTTAATTAAGACAAAAATTTGCGAATGTTGAATACAATAACGAGTAAACAAAACAATTAGTTGCTGTTAAGTAGCTTAGATCAAAACCTTTACTATTTTTACACTAGTTTGTTTATTCGTATAATTACTTATTTTTCCTCGGTTTGTGCAAATTAATTTCAAAGTATCCTTTTAAGAATTTACTTAAATTGGAATTTTTTATTAAGACTAAATGGAATTCATCATAAAGCTTACTTTTGATAATAATTTTATCACAAATGTCAAAAGATTGTCGATAGCACAAATGTTTTCTTCTCAGAATTTTAAAACAATTGGTTGTATTTATGGCTATCTGTTATAAAAAGAAAAACCTCAGGGTCTCAAAAGCTTAGTGCGTTCCTGTAAAGTATGTAAAATAAGGGTAGTTATAAAAAAATATAAATACTTATTAACATTAAACATTTATTTTAGATAATAAATTGTTCATAATACCATACACTTGAGTGATTTAAAGATTATCTCACTAATGCTGCAGTTGAATAAATATGTATTTGTTGATGCGATACTGTAAACCTGTTACTGTAAATTTTCCGATACAACAATAAAATTATTTAAAAGAATAACCCCCGCAGCAATTGTACACTTTCACCACGCACTAGCATAAAGAAATTATCTAACTCCCTTTGGTTTTAGCTTCCCGATTGAAGGTACGTAAAGTCATTGCTCAAGTGTACGTACAGTGGATGTTATAAATTAAGAAAGAAAAAAAACTTAATGTAAGAAATTCGACTACAATAACCATATAATAAAAAAACCAAATAAATTTTAAGCTTGTTCATTTTTTTGACGTGAAAAATTAACCTGTCAATGGACAAGCGAACTCCGAGTTCCTCAACTAACCAATCGTCTTTTTCTCTTTTTTTCAGGCCCAGGCGAAGAACGCGTCGGTGGCTGGACAGAGTGTTCGACGACAAGGGCAACAAGTACTGTGCGATGGAGGTGCCAGAGACGAACATCATCCCGAGCAGCGACGACTTCGAAGAGGTGTCAATCGACGGCACGTCGTGCGCGCCCATCTCGTCGCGCTCCGTCGCCGCGGCGGCCAAGGACAAGCAGTCGGCCTTCTTCATGTGCAAGCCCTGCAACATCTACTTCCCGGAGTACCCGATGCTCAGACGCCACTTGCATTCGGCCCACCGGGAGCGCAAGAGCCTACTGGAGCAGCTGCGCGAGCGCGTCGAGGGCTACATACGCAACTCCTCCGGTCGCTACGTCTGCAACTACTGCAATTACGGCACTTACAGCAAGTCAAACATCGCGAATCACGTGGCGAGGGAGCACGGCAGGAAGTTGCGCTCCGTGGCTGTGCGAACGCCCAGGGTGACCGTGGCCATCGAGACTGCTGCCGGTCCCGTGGCCGAACAAGAACTCATCGACTTCGATTCGGTAGTGCAGAAGGTAGAGCCGAAACCGGAACCGGAGGAAAACTTAGAAGTGGATATGGACCAGTTTGAGGTGGTCGAGGAGCACAAGATAGAGCCGGAGACCGAGCCGGAGCTGGAAATAATGCCTGGAGATATGGACCAGTTTGAGCAAGTTGAGGAGCCGAAGATAGAACCAGAGAAGAAAGAAGAAGAAGAGTCGGATTTTACGGCAGAGCCAGAGCCGGAAGTGGAACCAGAACCAGAACCGGAACTAGACCTAGAACCAGAACCGGAACTCAACCTAGAACTAGATCCAGAGCAAGAGCTAGTACTAGAGCCAGAACCATATCAAGATGACGACGTACAAGAGGTGTTTGTGGCGCCTGCGCAGGAAATGGAAAAAGCGGAAGAAGAGCACCATGATAATGTTGATCTTATCTTAGAGTCCGAAGAAATTGAGGACCTTGTCATAATACCACCAGACCCAGAAGTAGATCCGATCCAACCCGATCCGGATGCGGAATTACCCGTGGGCCTCGAACACGGCGAAGAGGAAATGATGATCGTACCGGATGATCCCGCGGATGCCGCAATCGTATTGGACGAGGCGCAAATCGTAAACGAAGAGGACCTCCACTACGTGCAGGAAATCGAGGTGACGGCCGAGGAGGCGCCCGCGGAAGGCTTCGAGGACTTCGACGAGAACCGGGAGAACGAGGCGGGCCAGCTGCCGCGCGCCGGCGGCAGGTGGCCGGACTCGATGGCCAGCCTGCTGCCGGAGGAGCTGTTCCGCTGCAAGTACTGCGACTACAGCGCGTCGAGGCGGCCGACCCTCTACGCCCACATCAGGCGCAAGCACCGGCAGCTCTGGCTGGAGGCGACGGGCCGCCGCGAGGACGAGCACCCCATGTCCCAGGAGCAGCTCTCCGCCCTCGGACTCGCCAAGCGGGAGTTCCAGTGCCAGTACTGCGACTACGCGTCGACGACCCGCGGCACCCTCGTCAGCCACATGCGCAACAAGCACCCGGGCAAGGAGGTGCCGCCCGCCGTGCGCAAGCCCCTCCTCGACCTGCGCTGCGACATGTGCGACTTCCGCACGCGCAGCCGGCGCAAGATCGAGGTCCACATCGAGCGCAAGCACGTCACCGAGATGCGCTACACCTGCGAGTACTGCGGCAAGAAGTTCAAGGTGAAGTGCGACCTCACCTCGCACATCCGCTTCCAGCACTTCAAGACGCCGACGATCTGCGACGTGTGCGGCAAGATCTGCAGCAACACGAACTCGCTGCACGTGCACCAGAAGCGCGAGCACTTCAAGCCGGAGTTCGAGTGCCACATCTGCGGCAGGCGGGTGGTCAGCCAGGCGAACCTCGACGAGCACATAAGGCGCCAGCACGAGGAGCGCACCAAGCACATGTGCGACCAGTGCGGCAAGGTCTTCGACCAGCCGAACAAGCTGCGCCAGCACATCATGACGCACACCGGCGAGCGGCCGCACACGTGTCCGATCTGCAAAAAGTCCTTCGCCAGGCGGGCGGTGTTCCGCCAGCACTTCCTCATTCACACGGGCGAGAGGCCCTACGTTTGCGACATCTGCGGGAAGGCCTTCACGCAGAAGCCCGGTTTGATATGTCACAGGAAAATGCATCCCGGGGATAAGCCGCCTCTGCCGGTTGTTTATATTGATCACATATTAAAGAGGTTCGAGAAAGGCGATGAAGAGGAATAAGTAGTGTTTCCATTACGTAAGATTTCTTTTATTTCTCGGTGGAGAGATATGATTTAGAAAACACTTACTTATTGGCGCCTAGATTCACAGATTATTTGAGAAGTAGAGGAAAAAATGTATGTTTTGGCCTAGCGGGCCGAAAGTGACACATCCTCTCCCGGCGTGCGATCCAGAAGGTCGTAGTTTCGGCCCCGTTAGACCAAAATTACTATACGCGACACGGGAGGTAAAAAAGAATGCCTCAGATCTCACGCTTGAAAATTTCCATGCGGTCTGGGACCATTCTTATTTTTCCTCCCTTGTGTTGCAATGTACTATTTTTTTTATTTTGATACGTAGGAGTAGATTGTCTTGCTAATAGTGAACGATAATTTTTTTTTAAATTGTTTGAAATATTTTCGGTGCCAATTCAACATTGAATAATTGATTAAGCAGATTTCGACCAATTGTAAGTCTGTAGAATTCGATAACAGATGCGCGAATAGTAGTAATCACTTGAAATATTTTCAGCTCTTGATAAATTTTTATTGGTTATTTAGAATTTAATGCCAAAATCATAAAGTACATTTCACTGTAGCCAGATGAAATTAATTTGAAAAAATTATGTAAAAATGAACGAAGAATATACATCTGTAAATTTTGCTGTATTTTTCTAATTAGAATAATGAAATTAAAAAATATATTACTTACAATTATTATTTTATTGTAATTAAAATGGGTTAAGGGAGAGCTTGAACAAATTTTATCAGGAAAAAATGTCAACTTACAATTGCGAAAGTAATCTTACATATATTTATTTTTCAAATAATTAAACTACTTTTTGTGTTACCGTATGTTTTGTCCTAGTAATTTAATTTCACATAGTACAACTGCAAGCTAGATTTTTCGCATTATGTTTGGACTGTTGATGAGTTGTCGGCTTAATGCGACTTAATGTAAATAGTTGTCACGAATGTATTTGTGTTTGAATTAAAAGATCTAATTTTATTACAAGCCTTAATAAAAACATATTTGTTGTTTGCAAATAAAATAAATTTTTAATGATGGAAGTCTTGTTTATTATGATACCCATAAATCTCGAACCCGACCCGTTTTTTATTTTTCAGAAATATAATAAAAATATCTAGAGTAAGTATTTGCATTTTAGTTATAATCGAAAGAGAAACATTTTTTTTTTTTGGCGATATAATAACGCAAGCAACTTTTATTTCAGGTGAAACGTCGCTGGAAAGACGGACAGTTTTTATAGCGTCGACCTCCTTGACAAAATAGTAGTCTAAACCTGTACAATAGAAATCCTTTTTTAAACAATACAATATGATTGAACAAAAATAGTGCGATTGATTTTTCGTCTTAAACCAATTTGTAAACATAAAAATACCCGTGTTTTACAGCTAAAAATGCAAAGGTACAATATTTTTCGTAAACATAAACCCAAAATTAGGTAAGACTTTTCTGTATAAAATAATTAATACACAAAAGTTGCATTCTAAGAAAATATTTTGTCGTATCGTAAATACAGTTTCGATAATGAATATGCGCTCAAGTGATCTCACTGAATTTCTACCTCTCGCAAAAAGCGAAATTTATCGTTTTCGCGCAAAGGCCTAGCTTCCACGATATCACCGCATATCACTATCATAAAAAAAAACTATGAAATGTGAATCCCCGCTGATCGCATGCGCTGCTGTTGTTTCAGGTTTGGCAGAGCTTCTACGAGCGGCCGAGGGATCTTCGTGTTCGGCCGCGAGTCCCTGGTGATGCGCAAGTGGCAGATCTTGGAGTTCGACGGCCAGCCGTACTACGCCTTCGTGCCGGAGGAGGACGAGCCCATTCGCGAGGAGGCCATTCCCGAGCTCCAAGAAGCGACGCCCGACGAGGACGCCAACTGCCAGCTGGAAGAGCCGGAGGAGAAGAAGCGTCCTCCGGACGACGAGGCGCATTCTACCGAGTACAACGAGGCTGTTGTCGAGGAGGATCAGGAGGAGGAGGAGGAGGAGGAAGAGGTCGAGATGAAGCCGGTGATCGTGAACGGCAAGGTGCAGCCGCAACCCGAGCCGGAGAACAACCCCCAGTCGTACGCCAGCTACGGCGACGTGTACCAGATGAAACTGGAGGCGGGCGTCGTCACCCTGGAGAAGCTCCAGGTCGAGCCCAAGCAGATGGAAGCCTTCGGCGAGGAGGAGGAGTACGACCTCCCCGAGGCGGAATACGCCGGGGCCGCCGACGAGGAGCTCGAGGACGAGGAGCAGGTCGACGAGGAAGAGCCGACGGCCGAGGAGGTCGAGGCCACCGAGGGCAAGCGCGGCACCCTCAAGTGCAAGGCCTGCTCCGAGGTGTTCGAGTCGACGACGGCGTTCCGCAAGCACGTCGCCTGGACGCACAAGCGCAAGGTCTGCGTGCAGGAGAACGGCTCGTACATCTGCTCCGTGTGCGACTACCGCACGCCGAGCAAGAGCCAGTTCGCCGCGCACCTGCAGCGCAAGCACGAGACCTGGTCCCGCAAGCGCCAGAGCCCCACCAGCGTCTTCCCCTGCGCCGCCTGCGGCTTCGTCTGCCGCTCCAAGCACTCCCTCCAGTCGCACTTCATCCGCAAGCACACCGACCGCTACGAGCACCAGTGCAAGTTCTGCCCGAAGAAGTTCAAGGTGAAGGGCGACCTGACGAACCACGTGCGCTTCCACCACAAGGAGAAGCCGGTCAAGTGCGACGTGTGCGGCAAGCTCTGCATGAACAGCGGCTCGCTCTACGTGCACCAGAAGTGGGCGCACTACAAGCCCAAGTTCGAGTGCTCGATCTGCCACCGGCGCATGGTCACCCAGGAGAACCTCGACCAGCACATGCTCATGCAGCACGAGAAGCGCGAGAAGATCGTGTGCGCCGAGTGCGGCAAGACCTTCACCAAGAAGGACTCGTTCAAGCGGCACATGGCGGTGCACACGGGCAACAAGCCCTACAACTGCGTCATCTGCAACAAGCCGTTCGCCCGCAGGTCGCAGCTCAGGCAGCACCTGCTCATACACACGGGCAAGCGGCCCTTCGTCTGCGACATCTGCGGCAAGGCCTTCACGCAGAAGCCCGGCCTAATCTGCCACAGGAAGACGCACCCGGGGCCGCATCCGCCCCTCCCGGTCATGCCCATCGGCCACATAGTCAAGCAGTTCACGGAGGGCTACGTGGCGGAGAACCAGCCGGGTAAAAGCGCCGACGACGCGGAGGAGGAGGCCGACGATCCCGAGGAGGAGGAGGAGGACGACGAGGAGGAGGAAGGAGAGGAAGGGGAGGAGGGGGAGTACGAGGAAGAGATCGAGGAGGAGGTGCTGGCAATAGAGGAGCACAAGATTGGATAGTTAACCGGGAAGTGGCAAGAGTGATGTACAGTGTAATTTACAACGAACGTGCGATCTAGTGCGAAGACATGTTTTACAAAGGACTGACGATTTTCTTTTAGGAACTGTGTGTGGCCTGCTACTTGGGCATTGTCTTTTGCGAGTTTCAATTCTGATTAATGAGTTTGTGAAAACGTTGTGAATGCCAATTTATGATTTTGTTCAGTTTATTAATAGGTACTGCTAATATTGCTTTCAATAACTTAAATTAGATCATAAAGATTAAATTTTTATTTATTATCAAAGATACTAATGTTATTGTAGATAAATGCGTTAATAGTCATAATTTAAATGTAATAGGTATAAAGATAAAACAATTACAATTACAATTACTAATATAACATCATTACAATTCAAAATTTTGCAAATTAAACTTCGCTATGCTCTTTTAGTTCATTGGATTCATGACTGCGCACAATCAGAATTTGGTACTCGTTGTATTTTAAAATAAAGTAGAATTTACGTTTCTTAATTTGAAATAATTTTATATTATATCTAAAATTCATTATGATAGATTAGAGAATATCTTTTTCTAAATATTTTTATATTTAAAATTTAATACAAATAAAATTTCGCTTGTTTACAAAAATTTTAATCTTAGAAAAAATTGATTCAACATATTTTGTGATACTTTTGTAGACATTATCATATTAAAAAACCAAACGTGCTATTTATAAAAATGTATGTATTCAAAACATTTACATAGTTCTGAGTTATTTTCTCACTTGTTCTTTATTTAAAGTAATGATGTAAGAGTAAATGAATAAGATTGTACATAAGTTTTGTACATACCTAGCTGTTTTATAAAACGTTATGAAAATCTAAAGTTAAAGAATAAAATCTTATTCATTTTTTTCACGATATTTTCAGTTTTCTATTTCTAAGATATAAATGTAAAAATTAAAATTTATAACTGTAAGTGAACAATACGATAAAGAAAACTTTTTAAAATAAAAATCACTTACCTACGACAATGTTGACAAAATTCCATTGTAAGTCTTACTGTGTAAAATCTAGAATGATTGCCATATTAAATGATGATGAAATTTAAATATATATATTTTTCAGAAATTTTGCATTTTTTTATTTCTTAAAATGAAATTACAAAATTAAAAATAAATCATTTTTTAGAGAGTAAAAATTAAAATTGATTGAAAATGACAATAAAAAATTTTAATTTATATTAATTTTCATGTTTATGAAAAAAATCTAGTTAATCAATCAAGTATCTCTTATTATTTGATTTATCTGCACAAAATCAATACACGGTTAGTAATCCTTAAAATTTACTTGAATATAAAGTATAAATTCGTAAACTCGCTACTTACATGCGTTTAAATTGTTTTCCGATGCTAAAAAAATAAAAAATATGCGTTTATATATTTTTTTTAATTATATATAACGACAACTATTTTACTTTATTTTATTTTATAATAGCTCATCAGCAAGAAATAAAATCGGACCCAAAATAAGAAAAACATTAGTCTCAACCAATTTATGATATGTACGTGTTATTTCTATTTCTATAAAAGATAATTATTGTACTTTACATTTTAACAGATAATCCCCTTGAGAGCAGTCTGCTCATCAACACTCGTAAAACTCCGCCGATCACAAAATGCGAGCCTCATCTAACGTAACTTTATTTTCTTTTCAGAGGCAACATGATGTTACGCCGTACCCGCGTCCGTCAATTCCATGTGAGCAGAGTAATAACTGGCAGTAAACCTCCTTCGATTCTGAGAAGAAACGAACACCACGGTCTCGATAGCAGAGAAAAAGTAACTCGAGAAGCATCTCAACCCAAACGATTAAAAATCGTAAAGTTGCTGCCAGTAAAAGATTGCGCCAGGAAGGTGGATGGGCACATCGCCCAGGCAGACCCACTCGCGCTCCACCGCTGCGACCACTGCGCCAAGTCCTTCCTCAGTTCCCTGGACCTAGCCGAGCACTCAGCCACGGTCCACCCGGTCGTCGCCGACTGCACGACGAACGGGAACCACGTCGCAGAAGAGAAGCTCGGGTTCCTTAATCCCGACGACCCGATGAGCGTCTTCCACTGTCCGGCTTGCGACTTCACCTCCCGCTCCAATCTCGCTCTCAAGACGCACTTCGTTCGCAGGCACACCGAGCACTACGAGTACAAGTGCGAGCTCTGCCCCAGGAAGTTCAAGGTGAGGCGCGACCTGACGACCCACGTGCGCTTCCAGCACAAGGAGAAGCCGGTCGGGTGCGACGTCTGCGGCAAAGTCTACAAGAACAGCGCCTCGCTCTACGCGCATCGCAGGGAGCACTACAAGGCCACGTTCGAGTGCACCATATGCCATCGGCGCATGATCACCCGGGAGAACCTCGAGCAGCACATACTCATTCAGCACGAGAAGCGCGAGAAGATCGCGTGCGCCGAGTGCGGCAAAATCTTTCCCAAGCTGTCGAGGTTGAAGAGGCACTTGCTGGTGCACTCCGACCAGCCCTACAAGTGCTACGTCTGCAAAAAGACTTTCGTTTTAAAGACGGATCTCATGAATCACCTCCCCGTACACAATAGCAGTCGCCCGTACTCCTGCGACATCTGCGGCTTGGCGTTCGCGAAGAGATCGAGCTTGGTCAGCCACGAAAAGTCGCATACGAGTACGCAGCAGTTTACCGATAACTGCAGCTCAGAAAACCTTCAGGCTAAAACTGCCGATAACACTGTAGCTGATGATTCCGAGGAAGAGGAGAATAAAGAGGAAGTAGAGGAAGGGTTGGAGGTAGAGTACGAGGAGCAGATTGAAGAGATACTGGAAATCGAAGAATACAAACCTGCATAGTTAAATCCGAAGTTGAACGACTGATGTACAGTGTAATTTAAGGAACGCGAACAATTTTGTTCAAAGACGAAGTTTAATATACGAAAGACTAAGTTTTTTTTATTGTGGAATGTTCTTAATAGCGTTTACAGATCAATGTGTTCATAGACGTAATTTTCAAATGATAGATGTAAAATCAAGCAATTGGATTGGTGTAACATCGTAACAACAATGATTACAACTAAAATGTTTGAAAATTGAAACCACAGTTATATTCTGTAAGTTTATTTGATTTATGAATGTACACAACCAGCTATCTCGATTCGTTTTCTGCGAAAATAAAGAATTTATTTATTTTATGTCATTTTAAAATAAATTATATTTTTTTCTCGAAATTTTTGATGTAGTTAGAAAATCTTAATATTAAAAGTTAAAATTTTTAAATATATGTAAAAAATGTGCAGATTTTTAGTTCTCAGAACCAGGTCACCCAATGAAAGCTACTAATTATTTACAGAATCTCTCGAGAGCAGCTTTATTTGCTCACCAAGCACACCTCCTCAAATGCGGGTCTTAAAATAAAAAATACGAGCTTCGACTAACATATATTTATTTTCTTTTCAGAAGCAACACGACGATGGGCCGCGCTATATTTTTGATCAGCAGTGTAACTACTAGCACTAGTCCTCCTTCGATTCATCAAAAGAAGCTGCAAATAAATGAATGTACTGGGACAATGGTCGAGCATATCCGGGATGTCGATCCTCTAGAGCTTCAGAACTGCCTCTTGTGCAACAAGTCCTTCCTCAGCTCTCTGGTGCTGTCCAAACACATCGTCGAGGCGCACCTCAGCCCGCCCAAATTGGGTTGCGCGACGAACAATGACCAAGTCGTCAGGCAGTGCCAGTCCAGCGAAGAGGTCGAGGCCCGTGATCCTCCGGCCCCGACGAGCGGCTTCCCCTGTTCCACTTGCGACTTCGTCTGCCGCTCCAAGGGCTCCCTCCGTACGCACTTCATTCGCAAGCACACCGATTGCTACGAGCACCAGTGCAAGCTCTGCCCGAAGAAGTTCAAGATAAAGAGCGACCTGACGGCCCACGAGCGCTCCCGGCACAAGGAGGAGCTCATGGTCAAGTGCGACGTCTGCGACAAGCTTTGCCTGAAAAGCGCCTCGCTCTACGTGCTCCAAAATTCGACGCACTACGAGCTACAATTCGCGTGTCGCGCGTGCCAGCAGCGCATGGGACAGCGGGAGACGAACTGCGTCGAGTGCGGCAAGACCTTCTTCAAGCCGTCGGCATTGCAGAAGCACTTGATGGTGCACGCCGAGGCCAAGCCCTACTATTGCGCCGTCTGCCAAAAGTCCTTTGCTCTGCAGACTCACCTCATGGAGCACCTCCGCGTGCACACTGGCGAGCGCCCGTTCGACTGCGACATCTGCGGTCAGCAGTTCGCGCAGAGCGCGGACTTACTCAGCCATAAGAAATCGCATCCGGATCCACTTCCGAGCTTCCCGGCCGTACCCATGAGCGACATCCTCGAGCAGTTTATTGAAGACTTCAGTCCAGAAGACCTGCAGGGTAAAAAAACCGATGACGCCGAGGAGGAGATGGAGATGGAAGATCGCGAGGAAGAGAAGTTGGGGGAGTATGAGGAAGGGATTGAAGAGTAGGAGCTGGTACTCGAGGAACATAATCCTGCATAGTCAGCTCCAAAGTGGAACGACTAATGTGCAGTGTCATTTTCGAAGCGCGTGTTATCTTGTTGAAAGAGCATGTTCTGCCGAATTAGGGAGGACTCTGCTTTTAGGAACATTTTTCAATCTTAATAGTTATTAATCACAAAGACTAATTTTTTATTTATTATCAGAGATTCTAATAATGTTACAGATCAACATGTTCATAGTTAAGTGATAGACTTGAAGTCAAAGAAATTGAGTTGCGTAACATGATAACTTTATTATTAGAGATTCTAATAATGTTACAGATTAATGTGTTCATAGGCATAAGTTAAGTGATAGACTTGAAGTCAAAGAAATTTAGTTGCGTAACATGATAACTTAAAATGTTTGCAAATTAAACCACGGTTATATTCTTTTAGTTAATTTGATTTACTGATACGCGACTGTGCTCAATCGGACTGGTGTATCACTTTCCTGCAAAATCAAAGTAAAATTTATTTTTCTTACTCTTTTCAAAAATGAGGTTTGTTTTGTTCTCAAAATGTTTAATTTTCTACTTGCAAGATTTTAATGTAAAACATTAAATCTTTAAATGTAAGTAAATCATGTAGCAAAAAAAAAACTTTTTTAGATATTTTTGATATCAATTCGATTTGCGGTGACGAAATTCCGTTACAAATCATACTCTGTAAAACATGAACTGATTCTCTACGTTAAATGAGAATTAAATTTAAATAATATTTTTCAGAAATGTTTGCATTTTTTTATTTCTCAGAACAGATTCACCTATTTAAATACAAATAATTATTTACAGAGTGAGAATTAAAAATATTCGAAAATGGTACAGTAAAGTACTCTTACTTATCTTACTTTACGCGTATGCTTACGCAAAACATTCTAGTTAGTATATATAATAGTATAATAATCAGTTATGTAATAATTTTACTACAGGAATCGAAGAATCGCACTACTTCGCCCATCCGTCAAAAAATTAAATTTATTACATTATCTGTCTCACACGGTTAGTAATGATTTTAATAGATGCAATTGAAGTTTAAATGCGTTTGCTTCAAAAAACGTAAACGCAGCCATTAACAAGTTTCATTTATCAGCTTAAATTTTGATTTCAAGGCAATTTAAATTAATAATACACTTTTGTTTAAAGTTTTTTTTTATGATAACTACTGAAATAAACTTCCTCCACAATTTAACAGGTAAACACCCTAAGAGCAGCTTTAGCCGCTCAGCAAGCACACGCAAAACCTGCTCAAACAACGGACTCAAAGTAAAAAAACACGAGCCTCGACTAACGTAACTTTATTTTCTTTTCAGAAGCAACATGACGCTGCGCCGCACCCGCACCCGTCAATCCCTCGTCAGCGCAGCGTCCAGCAGCAGTCCTCCGCCGCCGTCCAGAAGAAGCAAAGCCCGCAGCCTCGGTAGCTCCGAAAAGCCGGGCCGCCAGTCGGCCCAGCGCCGGCGCTCGAAGCCAGCGAAGCTGGAGCCGGACGCGAAATGCGCACAAGCGATCGCCTTGGAGCCTCTCCAGCCGCACTTCTGCGGCCGCTGCGCCGAGTCCTTCCCCGACTCCCTGCAGCTGGCCGAGCACGTGGCCACGGTCCACCGGGGCGCCACGGACTTCCCCTGCGAGCACTGCGGCGAGCGGTTCCGCCTGCGGCGCGAGCTGCGCCGGCACTTGGCCGAGGCCCACGGCGGCCTCGCCAAGTACGTCTGCGGCGAGTGCAACAGCGTGTTCAAGTGCCGGCAGTCGCTGCGCGAGCACCTGGTGCGCAAGCACACCGAGGGCTTCCGCTTCGCCTGTGCCACCTGCGGCAAGAAGTTCAAGATGAAGAGCGACCTGTACATGCACGTGCAGAGCATCCACAGCGACGAGCGCGAGGTCGTGTGCGACGTGTGCGGCAAGACCTACCGCAACGGCTTCGCCCTGAAGAAGCACCTGGCGCACGCGCACAACCAGCGACCCTACGCCTGCGAGGTGTGCAAGCGCAAGCTCGCCACCAAGGAGTCGCTCGAGCAGCACGCCCAGCTGCACCTGCGGAAGGAGCGCGCGGTCTGCCAGGTCTGCGGGAAGACCTTCAGCGGCAACGACGCGCTCAAGAAGCACATGAGGATACACACCGGGGCCAGGCCCTTCCCCTGCAAGGTCTGCGGGAAGGCCTTCAGGAGGCAGAACACGCACAAGCAGCACCTGCTGACGCACACCGGGGTCAGGCCGTACGTCTGCGACATCTGCGGCAAGGCGTTCACGCAGAAGCCCGGCCTGATCACGCACAGGAAGAAGCACCCGGGGCCGCTGCCGCCTCTGCCGTCGATTTCCATCGACTATGTCATCGCGGATCTCATGCAGAAGACCGACACGAGAAACAGGAAGATCGATGAGGAGGTTTAGGAGAGCTGTGCATCGGATTCAAAGATCTACTTTTTATTTACTTATTTTTGACATCTTTTTTACTTTTCTTTGAGGCCCGATTTAACGGGAGATTTTTAATTTTCTTTTTTAAATTATTGTTTTAAATATTTTTTTATGACATCGACGCTTAAAATAGTTTGCGTTGACAAAAGAGTCGACAACATTTAGATCGGATGATGTAAATATGATAAGAATAGGTAATGAATGGGAATAGTTAATTAAACATAGATGGAAAATTTTCAGGGGTCACTGAATTTTTTTCCCATATTCATTTATCTGCTATTGCTGTGTTTGTTTCTAAAGTTGAAGTTTAAAGTTGTTAAAATTTTCTAGGTCCTAAGCTATTTTTAATCACGAAATGTTTTTTTTTGTTCACAAAAATCCAAGTCTAGAGTTTTAATGTTTTACCTAAGTATTATCAATGATAAAAGTTTCTACTTTTAGTCTTTGGAATAATTTAACAGATAGAATTTACACATCGTATGTATAATAATGAATTGTACGCGATTTTCGTAAATAAGTCGATGTGACTTGAAATTTATATTTTTTGATGAATAAATATTGGTTGTATAATAAGTTGGTTTTCTTCTTCATTCATTTAAAATGTTTAATGATACTTTTACATTTCAGAAGTGATCAAGTTAAGTATTGCATAAAATATATTTGATTGCGACATTGTTTACCTCATGTAAAAGCTTTTTATTTGAAACTTGCTTCGAACCATTATTTTTTATATTTCTGTGATTAGCAAATTGAAAATTTAGAATGTGATACAAAAGCTATTTATTGTTATAATAAATTAAAAAAATTTTAATTAAGAATATGTTGTGTGGAAAGTTTTGCTTATTAAATTTTAATGCTGCAATAAATCTATAAATATTAATTTTTGCTTTTATTTTGCAGTAGTTTTATGTAATACAATTTAATTATTTTACGTTTTATACCTTATGTTAAAAACCATCCTTCAATTTTTATAAATGAATCTTTATAAAGCTCTTATAAACTTTTATTTTAGTTTCAGCTAAATATATATATTCATATAAGAATTGTTAAGTCACGAACCGCTGTATTTTGAAATCATACGAATTTTTTAAGCAAATGTTCTAATTGACGTTATCAATCTTTCAAAAAATAATAAATGCAATACAGTTGTCTTAATCTTGACATTCTCCAATATTTTAAAAATAAATCAAAATTAGAACATTTGTTATAATAGGTAGAAACACTATTGGAACTCTGTTAAATTTGCTTAAGTAGATTAGCGATTATTTTCTGCTTATCCCTAAAGAACTAGATTTCATTAATTTTCTCTTACTTTAAATCAATTTTTTTATACTTATTATGTAAATAAGACTATGCTATCTTTTTAATCTATGAATTAAAAGTACTATTTAAAATTTCAAAATTAAACTAAATATGTTTGTAAATATTAATTGTAAACTATTTTATAATACGAAATAAGCTTTTTAAAACTTAAGATATTACCTAGAATTAATTTAGTTACTAACTGCGAATCAAAACATAACATTACTTTAAGAACATATTTAAAAGAGCATCCCATCTTAAGAATCACGTAGAATCACGTATTCTCGTATCAAAGTATTTACTATTAAATATAAAAAAACATGCGCCCCCAAACATCTTGCTATACTCCTTAGCTATCCATAAGCGTTAATTTGAGCAGACGTATTATTGATTTCCAAATCCGTAAAGAGTAGTACCTGCGTCAACTCAGTACCATTATTGAGTGATTTATTATAATTTAAAGTAATATTGCGTAGACAGTTGCTTTCATAAGGAATACTCTCGAAAAAAGACTTGGTCTAACCAAACTTGTTTTCTTTTTTTCTAGAACGCTGGAGCTAACAACCTTGGAACCAGTGCCATTATCAAGCTTGATTCTGCACCCAGAACCAATGCACAATCCATCTTCATTTCTGCACGAATTGCACAGTCCCGCAACCTATCTTGAGCACGTCACGAATTCAACCGGTGAGCAGAATCTGAGTCCGGTTTTGATCCTGGACCGTCTTCCCATTACAACCGCAATCCCGAGCTCTTCGTATTTCGGCGAATTTGCCGAACCCGACCCAACTCCTCCCAGCGCCTCCAAGTCCAGTCCTACCACCTACAGCGCAAACGCGAAGACCAAGAAAAAGACCACCCCCAGCACTTCCGCGGCAGCCCCAATCGCAAAGAAAAAGCCCACCGGCTGGAGTATACCGAACGAGGAACGTCCCCGCCGCTTCCGCGCCCGGCACTACTGCTCCAAGTGCCTCGTCGACTTCACGCACAAGATGAAGCTCGCTCAGCACATGATCGAGGAGCACCGGATCAACCGTCCGTTCGACTGCGACATCTGCGGCCGCACCTTCCGCAGCCCGCTGAACCTGAACCGCCACAAGCGGCTGCACGACGCGGAGCCGCCGCAGTACAGCTGCGACCACTGCGACTACGCCACCCACCAGAAGTCGAACCTGACGCTGCACAAGCGCCGCCACGAGAAGGACTACGCGTTCACCTGCGAGGCGTGCGGCGCGGGTTTCATGGAGCGGCGCAAGTTCCAGGAGCACCAGGCCCTGCACAGCGGCCAGGCCGGCAGCCACCGCTGCAAGCACTGCCGCCGGCTCTTCAGCTACCGGCGCAACCTGGGCCAGCACCTGCGCGAGTGCCACCCCGAGACGCTGGCGGAGCCCGTCGCGCCCCGCAGCCGCGTGCCCTGCCCCCAGTGCAAGCGCAGCTTCGTCAGCGAGCAGAACCTGCAGCGCCACGCGAGGGAGCGGCACTCGCAGCCCGCGGAGGCGAACGACTGCGGGGAGTGCGGCGCCGTGCTCTCCTGCAAGTCCGCCCTGGTGCAGCACATGCGCAGCCACCGCGGCGAGAAGGTCGCCGTCTGCGACGACTGCGGCAAGACCTTCGCCAAGTGGCAGAACCTGCGCACGCACCAGCGGATACACACCGGCGAGCGGCCCTACGCCTGCGAGTACTGCAGCCGGGCGTTCACGCAGAGGACCACGCTGGTGCTCCACACCAGGATACACACGGGCGAGCGCCCGTACAAGTGCGACCAGTGCGACAAGGGCTTCGTCTCGAACGCGCTGCTCAGGAAACACGCCCGGAAGCACGAGAAGAAGGTTTAGTGCGAGGGGAATCTATGCGCGCGGACAAACCTTTCCACTGATGGGCATCCCTCTCTACCGATGAAAATTGTAGTCTGAAAGTAACGTGCTATTTACTGGCTTCACGTGCAGTAGTTAGTACGCACAATGTCTATTCTTTGACACTAAACATTTATTTTAAACCAAAAGAAATTTATAAATTCTACATTTTTAAAAATGGTTTATTCAGTTGGGAAGGTTTTTCCGTGTGCTGTTTTTGGAGTTTTGGGTGTCCGGATTGGAAATTTTGAGATCAAGAGAAAATTGAAGAAATATCGATATCTACGCTATTCTTCGCATCCACCATTGCCATTTCAATTTGCAGTACAATCATTGATGATTTACAGTATAATATATAATAAGCAGATGAGTTATACCGATAATGGCTCACGATTCAAACATTTTTTTTATCACGCGCAGCTACAAAAAAGAGAATCTCACTATATGTAGAACAAATTAGTAATCAACGTAGAAAGAACTACGTTTACGCATTGAGGATAGAGCGTGTGGGAGTAATAGTTTTATTTTCTTTTTTTTTTAATCAACTCCTTACGCGGCATTCACGAGGCTTTTAGAGTTCCCGAGCGTTTAATTAGGATTTAGCATGAGAAGTTAATGTTTTCTTCTGACGATGGTACAACACTCAATAGTGAAGATGCGAAGGAGGAATCTTTTGACTACCTCAATCCGGTGCGATTTTAATCGCGCCTTGTTTGCCACGAATTTTAAAATGATTCTTGCTCTATGTCTGTATAAGACAGTAAAGATTTATGAGTTACTTTGTTACTTAATGACTAACGACAGAAAAATAATACTCGAGTAGAAACTAACAGTAAGAATCATCTTAAATTAATTTGAGCTTCCAGAGTTTTAAATCTTCCACATTTACACAGTTAGTCCATAATGCGCAAATAATAAGCCAACTAATCAGTAGAAAATACCTTATTTCTGATCTCGAGCTACGTCGAGTTCCGTTTTTTTTTTTTGCCGAAACCTTTGTGAAGGTTTAATCATGATCATGACTAGTTTTTACGCGGCGCTCTGTGATACTACAAGAGAAGAAAATTGAGGTTTCCGAGAAGGACTCATTATTTTCAAGCAGCTATTTTGTTCAGTATTATCGTTACTTAAAAAGCTAAGATAATTAAGGCGATATAAAATTACTGAATCAAATCTGATCCATATAATCTTCATTTTTTTTCTACATTTTTCATTATTTAAACAAACGCACATAATTTAGTATTTTTCATATCATCTTGGATAAACTTATGAATGAAACTAAGGTATTTTTTACGAAATATTTCATGCTAGCTCCTAATCGTTCGAGATTTCACCTTCATGACTGATATTACAAAAAGAAATTTATTAGACTTTAGTTAACACAGTATCGTAGGTATTAAGTTTTTTAAATTAACTTATATAAACTAATCAAAACTAATTATAATTAACAAATTGATATAGATTTGGTAAACATCAAATATTATATCTCTAGACGTTTGAATTTTTTTCGAAATAATTTTATTTTAAATTTTCTTATGAGTCTGAATTCGATGAGTGAAATGAAAATTTATTAAAATTTTACAGTACAATATTATAGATTGTATTCAAAATTGCCTTAAAGAAACGATTACATATCGTTAGAGATGCTTTAGATTTGCAGTGTTGTTGTCCATGATATTTATATGAAAATATGGCCTTACTAGATTTAGTAATTAACAAGTATATGTGTAGACGTACATTTGTAAAAGTATTTCAAATATCAATGCCATAAAAGCAACCATCATATAGTCAAAAAGTTGATATTATTTTTGAAAATGTTTTTATACAAAAGATTTTCATTGCGACAAATTTTATGTCACTTTTTTTATTTTTACAATACCGTTTTAGTTGCGAAAGATTTATAATAATATGCGTGTTCGAAGAATTGTTATATTTATTAAAAATTTAAGTATTTTTCAAATCGAAAGATATAATTAAAACAATCAATCAAAAAGAGAGCTAATATATTAGAGCAATAAACAACTAACTCCAATGATTTGTGCAATAAGTTTAAAAAATTGGATAGTTATTAAAACTAAAATGATATTATTTACGTAATGTTAAGTTATTCTACAACATATAATAACAGTTATTGTCGATGTAGCGAAACATATTATGAAAGTTTTTTAATTAATATTAAATATATTACTTTCATGAACACGTAAATAATAAAGAGACAGAAAAATGTTACGAGAGGTGGCGTGCCATAATTATGTATACGGAAATTTGAGTAGTTTGAAACCAAAGAAAAAGAGTCATTTTATAATTTACATAAATAATGTATGAAGTTGGAAATGAGTTTTGGAAAAAAATAATACTCACAGAATATATGTTACAAATTTATTGCACTTAACAAAGGCTGAACTAAGTGTTGGTAAGTTTAAAATATTTTAGGCAATATTTATCATCCTTAAAATATGAATTGATGATAATAATATTTATGTGTTCTTGAATTTATGCAATTATAGAAAATAGATTCACAAAAAACATTAAATAAATATATGAATTACTAAAGAGGTAGATATTAAAAAATATAGTTTATTAATGTTGTGTATTTTCCAATAGATCTGATTTTATACAGCTTTATTAAAGAGTACTTACTACCGTTATATGAAAATGAATTTAAATATAGTTTCATGTTTAACAAAAATTAAAAAAATTACTTGCGCCTAATTTTAATTCAACAGTTTTTAACAAATTAACGTGTACGATTTTTTCAATAAAACTTTTTCTACTGTGTTTGCAATTAACATAAAGTTGTTTTATTACATACCCTTTACTCCTAGTCCTTCGAGTCTACTTATCGGTAAAAAGGAATGTAACAATAAAAATGTTAAAGTAGCAGTAGAAAATGTAGCTCTTCATGTTGTCATTCGAAATTGTGAACTCATAGTGTCAATAATAAATAAAATATATTAAATTTTTTTGTAAATTGTTGCAGTAACGGGGTGCACGATAATACTTTCATGCCTCTGGATGAAAGCGACTACAATAAAATCAAACAGGACCTCATCAATTCTTTCGTAAAGTGAGTCGTTACTGTTGTAAAATCGTAATTATTTACAGGTTTTCTATTTTGCAGTTTATGCTTGCTCCTATCGGTTAGTTGAACTTGCTTGCATTGTATTTTCTGCCAGAAAGGTAATTGTGCTATCAATATGCATCGTAGTATCAGAAATTGTTATCGTAGAAATTGAATAATTTATTTACAAATGACCAATTTCACGTAAGAAAGAACAAGTCGTAAAATTAAGAAATTTATTGTGAGAATATTCAAAAAAATAAGTAGAAACTTTTGGGTTTCGTAAGGTACACGAATAATGTTCAAATTTTTTATGAAACAGAAAAAATGATATATACAGAATTTAATCTTTTATTTGATGGAATAACTTGAAAAGATATCTAACTGTCCTGCCGTATTTATATTTAAATCGATAGTAGGTATAGAAAACGTAAAAATTGGTCATCCGTAAATAAAGAAAAGCCGCGATCGTTAAGTAAAAGTCATCGCTTGACCCCAGTAACGAAGATCTGGACCGTGAATGCGAAATGTGCGGCGCGCGGTTCGCGTACGAATCGCACCTGGTGGGGCACCTGCGCGACGCCCACAACATCCAGCGGCCCTTCAAGTGCCCCTACTGCGACAAGACGTACCCCCAGCGCTTCATGCTCAATGCCCACGTGAGGAGGCTGCACGGGCCCTGTCGCATCATCGCCTGCGCGCACTGCAGCTTCTCCACCGTCGACCGGGACAAGCTCGAACGCCACATCCGGCGCCTGCACGACAACGAACTGCCCCTCAGCACCACCTTTGGACCACTTAGCACCATCGGCAAGGTTGATCTGCAGGATGAACTTGGCTTCTTCGAGGTGAGTATAGCGTTAATACGGGAAGAAATATCTTTAAGAGATCTGTCACGCATCATTTAAAATAAGTGTATTCCTTAAAAAAATTGTTAAAAGAGAGAGGACCGTAACTAAAAATTCACAATACATCACTGTCACGTTTCGCGCGGTTCAAATGCTTGTACAAAATGTACTGTACCGCCTCGTTTTTGACCTGTCTTAATTTCTTTATAACTTCGTCGTATCGCTCGTCGTACGTATTGATCTCTTCCGGGTGCAGCATCCTCGCGGCGACGAGAGTCGCGTAAAAATCGTCCACCTGCAGGAGGCCCTCGATTACGCTGATCTTGACAGTCAGCCTATCGGCGAACGAGCAGCTCCTGCCGCGCTCCCTGAATATCTTCGCGAAGACGAAGTTGTTGAGGCAGTCGGCGATGTCGCCCACGATCGCCTCGTTCGCGCTGAAGTCCTCGACCAAGTTGGTCAGCTGGAGGCCCGCGAGCTCGCCGAACTCCCGCGGCGAGCCGGACATCAGGTACTCGCGGTAGAGGTGAAGCGCCAGGTAGGAGATGGGCTCCTGGCAGGGCGACAGGGCGAACGAGAAGGTATCCAGCAGACCGTCGACGATCGCCAGGCTGCGCTCTTTACCGCACTCCGAGTGGGCGAGCTCGGTCAGGGCGTCCTCGAAGAACTCGCGGAGGGTGTAGTTGGCCGCGTAGAACCGCGGGCGTTTCGGGTGCGCCACGTCGAATTGTTCTACGATGCACTTGAGGATGTCCTTGATTACTTGGAATCTACTTTCGAAGGCTGCATCTGCTGGGAGCAGGTAAGAGCGCAGTGCGAAGTTACGCGCGGCTCGGCTGATCTCCAGGGAGTCGCAGTCGAATAGGTATCGCCTGATGTATAACGACATTAATAAAGATTTAGGAAAAAAGGAAATAAAAAATTAAGTGAACTGTACAAATAGTGACCTTAGGAGATAAGAGCAAACCTCCTCGCTCAGATTGACAGCCAGTTTGGCGTCCAAACATTCGATCACCATGCAGACGCATTTGGTTCTCACGGCGAAACTAAGACCGCCTTCGATGCACAGCTTCTCCAGCTTATCGAGGTACAGCTCGACGTATCGCGTCAAAAAGGACGCATCGACGTTCTCTATGTCGGCGAAGCGCTCGATGGTTTCCTCGTCCTCGGCGGTAAGCCCCTCGATGCAGGTTCGCGTCATCTCCCAGCTGGTGGAGCTCGGCGACTCGGCGAATATCTCAAGAATCGTGCGCTCCACGAGCTGCCGCGTGGCGCGATCGGTCTCGTTCGACCAGAGCTGCTCGGCGTGCATCCGCAGCTGCTCCCGCGTGGCGTTGCTTCTCAGGAGTCTGACGGCCCGTCGTTTCTCCGGCGCCGATCGCCCGAGCAGCTGCGTAGCGAACTGCATGACTTGCTGAGTGGGCAGGCGGTACGTCACTCGGTCCAGGGTGCCGTCTATCGTCGTCCTCGCGAAGTCCTCGCCCCGGCAGTAAGCCGCGAGGAAGCCCAGCGACACCGGCGGCTCGGCCAACCCGGCCGCCCGAACCACTGCCCGCCGGGTCTCCAGGAGCAGGCGCGCGTCATCGCTCTCGATGTCCAGGTGGGTGTCGCTGGCTGCGTGGGTCTCTGCGAGGCGCTCCAGCGCCGGGCCTTCCAGGAGCAAGCCGAGGATGAGGAAACTGCCCGGCTCCTTGATGTCGATGATCGAGCGCTCCACAAACTTCACCGGAATGTCGTGGTAGTGGCGCGTGGCGGTGACGAACCGGCGCGCTGCTTTTCGCACCCCTCGTTTGTTGTCCATTAACTTCTCGCGCGCTTCCGCTAGGTAGTCCGGCCAGTCAGCCAAGATCTTGTTTGGATCGCGACGGAGCAGAGACAACGCCTCGCCAGTTTCGATATCTCGGATTGTTGAATTCGCGTTCATCTATTTTGATTAATGAAATTTGTCATGGATTTCAGTGATCAAATGAATAAAACTTTGTCGTTAATCATAACGGCGACGAAGTTACCTTCTTCTCGTAGAAATACGGCGCATTTTTTCGCAACAGCTTCATCAGGCGCTTCTTTCTTTCGCTGACCTCGGACCTCGAGAAAAATTCCTCAGTGAGTTTAAGTATCCACGGATAATTTTCGAATGTTATCATTTTCGCCTCAGCGTCTTGTTTATCTTCATATTTCTGTGAGTAAACATTTCTCTGGTTGAAATCGTCGATCGTCCGAGCGATGCTCAACGCCAGCGCTATCCTGTTATTTTTGTTTTTCCAAAATCCGTGACCCCGGGGGAACTTAATAGGTATCAACCTAAAAAATTCCTCGATGCACATTCGCTCGAGCTCAGGATGATCGGTCATCACGTTCCACCGCGGGCTGGTCTCTTCGACCCTCATTTCGACCGTCAGCTCGACCAGTTTCTCAGCAAAGCTGTCGGATAGGTCCTCGCCCCGGTCGATCACAGCGTGTCGCAGTGCGGCCTCGAGTACCGCCTCCAGCAGCGAGAGTTTCACCTCGAACAGCTCGTTCCTCACGTACGCGGCCAGGAGGACGTTCTTGAGCACTGACCAGTGCTGCGCCCCCAGCGCGTTCAAGCCGTAGGCCTTGAGGTGCTCGAGGAAGTATCCGAGCACCGAGCTCTGCTCGTTGACGTGCCGCTCGTTATAGTACTCCAGTACGGCCAGCAGGTCGTCCTGATCGCGGCACGCGTCCACCATGTGCCCGAGCAGGTGAGCGCGCTCCTCCGCCTCGCGACAGCGGCTCATTCTCTCCCGCAGGAGCCGCAGGCACTCGCCTGCCGGTAGGAGGCTCGCGTACGCCTCGCTGGTTTCGGGAAGATCCGGATCGCGCCGATTTATTAGGATCAGCGCTCTGCTTGCGCGCTCCACCGGTGGTAGGATGCGCAGCAATTTCGTTCTGTTCGCGCAGGCCTCGTTCTCGAGAAGAGGTTTGTCGTACGCGCGCTCGTAGCAGCTGCTCAGCAACTGGTACTTTTCTCCGTAGAGGTAGTGCTGCAGGTAGTTGATCATCTCCGCGACGTCGAACTCGCTCGGATCTCGCGGAAACAGGTTCAGGTACATCGATTCAAACTGCGCCTTATCCAAACTGTGAGTCACCATACTCAGCGGCAGAATTTTTAAAAATATCCGCGGCTCAGCTATGAGCACCTCTCGACAATTCCTGCGCAAATGGGAAAATTTAGTTAAACGTTCAGAAAGATATATTCGTTTAAATCATAACAATTATAATCTACATCACAAAAGAATAAAAATTTCAATAACACATAATTATATAAAATGAAATTGATGTCCGACCGTACCCGGAACATTACTACTCACACGAAGTTAAATCGAAGATTAAATAAAAGCAACGACGATCTTTCAAATCTTTCCTACCGCAATCACCTTATAAACATAGACGAACGCGCGTTGCTCAATTTGAAAATCTTCTCAGGCATGAACCTGTAGAACTGTACAAAGTCCTGCGGGTGCTTGCGCACCAGCATCGGCAGTAGCGCGTCGTACTCGTGGAGCCTGATTTCTAACCTCTTGCGGTCGTCGGCGTTCGCCGCGTTTTCCCGGTTGCCGAGCTGCAGGTAGCGTATTGCCACCTCCGGCTCCCTGGCGTACAGCTCCCTGACGAACTTGACGGGCAGGCCGATGCGACGGCGGAGGGCGGCCTCGTAGACGAAGTTGCCGGGACAGGCGGCCAGCACCGGCAGGGCGAACTCGACGCCGTAGAGGTCGGCCAGGCTGTCGAACAGCACCTCGGCGGCGCGGGGCTCGCGGCCGCGCAACGAGCGCCCCAGCCGCTTGACCAGGGCGTTGCGCGCGCGCGCCGACGCCCGCCGCAGTACCCGCTCGACGCTCTCCCACTCGGTGGCCAGGCCGGCGATGTACCAATCGGCGGCCAACGCCCGATTCACGGTGGCGGTGTCGGCGGAGGCCAGAGCCTCGGCGACGAGGTCGCCGAGGCGCAGCTGGTCACCGAGGGCCGCGCGGATCACGCCCGTCAGCGACGGCGACACTTCGCGGAAGGCGCGCGACTCGGTGAATTCGCCGCGCTCTTTCGCATCTTCCACTATGGAGCCGATTATTGCATTGAGCTCCCTGAACTTTTCTCCGGGATTTGTGCCCTTTAGGGATTGGATCGCTGACAAATAGGGCGATGTTTCTATTTCGGCCTTCGTAAAATTATTTATCATTTCATGGACTGATTTGTGGAACTGGAAAAATGTTGAATTATTGTTAAATTTTCATTCACGTTATTGATCAGATGTTTCTAATCTGAAGTATTTGTCAAAACACTTACCGAGGTGATGGATGCGCTGCACCATTCTAATAAATTTGGAGAAGGCATTTTGGTTACCTAATTATTTGTTGATTAAATTAATGTATGCACATTTCCGTTTTTAATTTAAAACGTTTGTCTTCGAGATACTGGAATTTAAATTTTTTATTTCCATTTCTGCAAATTTGGTTATGATGGCCTTGAGTTAATTTTTCCTAACTGTCATAATAATTAAACATCCTAATTTGTTGATTGTCATTTTAATAATTTCCACCTAGTATTTAGTTCAATGATTTAATTAGATAATAAATTAAACTTATTTTTTTTTCGGACAAAGTTTCATGTTACCAATTATAAAATAAAATTTCAGATATTGCAGTAATGTATAAATTTAATTAGTAAATTTATTAGTAATCAGATAAAAAATAGAGATTTTCAAAAACAATACATACAATATAAATTGCGTTATTCCTCAAATAATAAATAATGTGCGGACAGGTATATTTGCAGACACCAACCTGAAAAATAAAAGAAACGTATTAAAGTTATTAATTTCGATACTAAAATAAAGTACGCCCCCCGCAGGATTTACCTCTGGTATCAGCGACAGCGAACTACGCGAGCCCGGTGTTGAGCCCGGCGCCGGTGAAGCGGCCGCGCGGCCGGCCGCCCTCCGGGCGGCGCACGGAGCGCAACGGGCGCACCTACCTGTGCGCCCACTGCGGCAAGGAGCTGAAGACGAGCAAGGGCCTGCACATCCACACGCGGCTGCACACCGGCGAGAAGCCGTTCGGCTGCTCGGAGTGCGGCAAGCGGTTCTCCTGCGAGACGCTGCTGCGCACCCACCGCGTCACCCACACCGGCGAGCGACCCTACGCCTGCGACCTCTGCGACAAGCGCTTCACCCAGCGCTCCACCCTCGTCGTGCACAAGCGCTACCACAGCGGCGAGCGGCCCTACATCTGCGAGCGCTGCGCCAAGGGCTTCGTCACCCGCACGCTGCTCAACACGCATAGCAAGGGATGCCGATACTGAGAGGCTCACTAGCGGCGAAGTTTCATTTTTTTACTTTCTACCCTAACAGCATTTAACGATTTTTAAATCTTTTTAAAAACTGGTGTCCTCTTTGGGTTTTCAACTTATTTACTTCTCTTATACTTCTCAGCCTGAGTACGGTTCTTTTCACCTACGTAAAAAAATGTTAAAACTTGAAAGATAGAAGATTGAAAGATCAGTAGATTACGTCCTAATGGCAATTGAAAGTACTAAAAATTATTATTAAGTATAGCTTTCAAAGAATAAGTATTCAAGAGAAAAAGTATGTTATCATCTCGCGTATTTCAGTTATTGACAGAATGATAAAATATATTATCAAAATGACAAATATCATTATTCTGAGATATTTAAGGATTAATAATTAGAAAGTTAAACAGTTCAACAATTGAAAGTGTAGTTGATAATTAGTTAATCGTTCTCATATACAAATATATAAATCTCGATCTAGGTGTATTTATATACTAGGAAGGGAAGAATTACAAAGAGCAATGAGAGAGCAATATCGCAATGAAGCTGAACAAGCGTTTCATCGCTAAACAAAATTGTATCATTGGTCGAAGTGACTGTTAGATAATGTAGGCAACTATGAAAGCAATAATAATTAAGAAAGTTTCTAGCGGCTGGTACAATTGTTACAACGACTGCACTTTTATCGAAGCTAGCTAGCAAAAACGACTTTCTGCTGTGCTACTTTTTTTTCCTTTTTTCAGTTTTCGAACTTGAAGGCTTCAGTATCATCCTTCGCAATTTATAACAACTGATAGACTTTACTTTTATTCAGCTTTGCTCTTACAGAGATATAGACTTTTCAAACTCTAGCTTGTTTAGTTTGTTAAATTCTTTTGTTACAATTTATAATTTTTACATATTTTTACGAAAATGTTTTTTATGCAATAATTATTTAAGCCTCTGCAATTTAGTGGCGTATCTATTGAATATAAATACATTGCTGTAGTCTATTCGTGTTAGATTATGTGTTCAGTAATTTTACTTTTTAAGAATTAAGCTAAGCATTTAATGATATATCAAGTCAATCAATATCAAATTAATAGTACTCAATGCACGTGTTTCCAATCATAAAGTCGATTTTAAATACTGGTTTTCATATTTATTTTATGATCATGATTATTTACATATTTTCTAGTAAACTACTCGTTGATTTCAATAATCATGCAATAAATTTGAAAATTTTTTAATCAACATTTAAGAAATTGAATAATAAAAATCACGCTAAATGCTCAACAATAAATTATTTTAATTTCGACTAAAATATCATTTGATTGGAAAAAATATCATTTATCAATTATCAATTATATCAAAAAATTTTGATAATAAATATTTATTTAACATTATCAGTATAGATTAGTAAAAATATCAGTGAATTTTCGTCGTCAACGAAATGCAATCAAATTAAATTATAATCAGCGTTTCGCATTATATCATTACGTTTAAAAAAAATCAATCAATGAAAGTACAACAGTACAATATTTAAAAATCAACAAATCAAATATTATCTTATTATCAGGTATTTTTACATCAATAATTTACCTGCGAAATGAAAAGGTATTTTAAGTGTACTCCGTTTCGATGGAAATTTACGAATCAATCATATTAGTATTACATAAATGTGAACGAAACCAAATATAGACACCAATTAATAAATATATATATAATCTAAATAATGCGTAGTGTAAATTACATTAAAAATTTATTAATGATGTCTAATAAAATAAATTAGTTATGTAATGTGCTGTCGTAATGTGCCGCTTAATAAAGCATAGTTGCGATAAATGAACTTTGCCAAATTAGAATTAGAATAAAAACAACTTTCAACGTCTAGACGCTGAAAATACACGTGTATTAGATTGCCTTGATAATAATTAAACGACGCCTCTAATAAGTGCATTAAAATAAACTTTGCCTTATTATTAAAAAGAAATATACTTTTTGCAGCGTGTGCGCTAAAAAGCGTGCACCTGATGCGAGTTATTGCGTATCGTAATTTGCTAGGTTTTGTTGCATTTATATGAATTTACTCGTCCGCATCTATAAGCAATGTGTACTTAAAACACACGTGTGAGGGGAGAATAAATAAGCCTTATTTTCAATGTAAATTTTACAAATAAAAATTTGTCTTTTGACAAATTGCCAAAATTTGATAAGCAGCAACGATATGCTGTGATCGACACTTGCTAAGCAATCGAAAATCAATTCAATGTCCGCGACAATAATATGATGCCAATTAAAGTGCCATTCTCTCCGAGCATTGTTATATTGTAAGATTTGCATGTTCCTAAGGTGCATTATTTAATAAATATATATACGATAATTAATAGCTGTTGTGCCTAAAATGCAATTGTATACCTCAAATGTAAAGTGCGATATTATGTCAGCCTTATATTTGTATGTTACAAGAGAAATTCCTGATGAGGTCAAATAAAAGTTATGAAAACTTAAGCGTAGAGTATATTTTATTTCCTTCTATTCCAAAATTGTAAATATTTCCACATGTATATATATGTAAGGTAAATTTGTTTTATAGAATAAGAAAAAAGCAATAATTAAAGGAAATACTATTTATATTTTATTAATAATACAAAAATAAGAATGAAAAAATAACAATTTTTTTAGAAATATACATTCTTTCTGTTTTAGTCTTGTATAAACATTTCACTTATATAAATCTCCTCTTATAGTAGTAGAAAAGTTTTTGGACAATCCGTCAAGGACCCAGATTTCGATTAGTATTATTTTGTAAAATTCAAGGCGAGCATGAAAATGCGCTATTAAAGTTTTACAAACTTTACATAAAATTGATATTTAACAAAGATGCCGCGTTTAGTGTAGATTGAGGAACCGTATTGATGAGGAAACGCCCGCCCCATAATACAGCTTATTACTAGTATTGACGAATTCACTCAGTAGAGCTTGTACCATTGGATCGTTCATAGCTTTCCAGGTTTCCATGAACTTGTCAAACCTGGCGTCGTACCTGGAGGCTTCGAAGTGCGAAAGCAGCTTGATGCCGATGAGCGCGCCTATGCGTGGATCCTCGCTTATCATGCTTCCTATGATGGTGAGCTTACAAGCCAACCTATCGCTGGTCCGATAGATGCAGTCATTTTGCAGCACTTTAGTCAATAATACTTCAGAGAACTGGGCGAGAACGAGTTCACTGGAACACAATTTGACCAAATCCCTGGCTGTGACCACACAGCTCCGGCCGAACTCGATCGGTGTCTCCACTTCCAGGTAGTTCTTGCAAAGGCATAACTCTATGTAGCTACGCGGATCCTTCCACGGGCGCAGTACTGATTCGAACAGCGACAGTATTTCATTGACTAGACGCAAGTGAAGAGGGGTGTTCTCGACTTTGTGTTCCCGATACACGTGGAGCACTATTTGAGCGAAGAAATCACGCAACTCCCGATTTTTTGAACAACAGCGCGGCGCGTCTGCATCAGGCACGTCGAATTGCTGCAGCTCTTGCAATAACATTTTAATGAAGAAGTTGAGGCGAGCTTCGAACTTATCCCTGTCAGAAAAAAGAAATGTGCCGATCGTGAAGGATGCAGGGTAGCGTAAGGGGTAACGCTCAAGGATATTTGTTACTAGTTCCTCGGGTAAATGCCGCATCAGTTTGCCGTCGATGTGACTAACGACACTCTGCAAATGTGAAAGACGAGAATCCTCTTCAAATTCCTCCTTCGTAAAAGAGTCGAGTTTTTCTATAAATTCTTGGAGATATAAGGCAACGTAACTAGTATCGATTTCTTTCACTAGCTCGAGTGAAGAGAAAACGCTGCGATCCTCGGAAGTCAAGCCTTCGATACAGACCTTTAACAGGGTCCAACTATCCTGACTGGGGGATTTCTTGAATAAATTAAGAATCATTTTAGCAAGGACTTCCCGCACCGAGTGGTTGCGTTCTTCGTTCCAGAGCTGTCGAAGGAAGTCGCGCGATTCAGTTCGTGTAGTCACTTGAAAGACCAGTCGAATCGCCAGCTTTTTTACGGTGACGGGCTTGTTACTAAGATCATGCTTAACGAACGCAAGTACTTTGTCCACGGGTATGCGCTGCGCCACGCTTACTAACGATTGCAATGCCAGCGTAATGTAGTCGCCTTGACAAAATAAATCCAGCACATCAAACGACACCGGAGGATTAGCCAAAATCATGGCCTTTGGAAGTGAGGCCGCTATTTCGTAGGTGCGTTTAGCATCTATGCTATCTAGGTCTATTTGGGATTTCTTTGGCACATACGGAGTAATAAGCTTCGCCAGCTCTTCACCCTCCAGAAGAAGTCCCAATATTAAGGCGTTTCCTTGGACTTCCAACTTGGCTGCGCATTGTTCGACAAACCGTATTGGTAGCTCGCGATGCCACTTGGTTGATATGATGAAGCGCTGCACTGAGCGTCTGCTAAATTGCACGGCTTTCCGACAAGCCTCTAGGTACTGCTCCCACTTAGTCAAAATTTTATTATGATTGCGTTTCAGCAATAGCAGAGCATCCTCACATTGTACGTCGTTCGTCAACTCTTCGTCTTCATCAATTAGACTCTGGTACAATTCGGCGTCATGCTGCCGCAGAATTTTGGCGAAACGACGCAGATTTAATCTACGCTGACGCGTGTTTTTTTGACTCGGAGATTTAAGCAAGTCGTACACTAAGTTTTTCAACCAAGGGTAATCTCTAATAGTGAATCTCGTCGGTCGTGGGCGGCCTTCCTTCGAATCTGACGTTGTCGCCGAAGCCTTCTTGTGTTTGCGCTTTCGCACTTCTCCTTTCGCATTGAGGCACTGCATTGCACGGATTAGGTACATTGCGAGAATCATTTTATTGTCAGATTTATTCCATGCAGTATTATCCTCTGAATATAACCGAGGTATTATTTCAAGAAACTTACATAGCCAGTCTCGACCCAAATCTGGTAACTCGTTTATGAAATCCCACTTCATGTTCCTTTCGAAGAATAATTCGGTGATATTCTCCACCAGCTTGTCGAGGAACTTCGTATCCTCTTCGTCATTTGCTTCTTGACGTTTTATGTAATAGCGCAACGCCCCGGAAAACAACGGGACGTAGGTAATAACTGGCGCGTCATTCAAATAACCCTTGATGTACGACCGCTGAATAATATCCTTCAGTATCTGCCAGTGAGCCTTGTCCAGCTTCGAGATATCAAACCGCTGCACCAATGAACCAAGGACCTGCTGCAATACCACTGCTTGCTCATTTTTATGCCGAGTGTTGTAGTATTCCAGTACCTACAGAACATTTCATCAACATTAAAATTTTTCCTATTTTGAACTAAGATAAATTGAGAAAAAGATTATTATTGTAGACAATCGCATCGCTGATTCCTCACCTTAAGCAAATCTTCCTTGCTGTTATAAAACGAGCATGAAATTATCATGTTTTCGATGTACCGAGACCTGATGTCTTGATCCGACGTTTTGGAAATCTTTTCCTTCAGTATCGGCAGGGACTCGCTCGGCGGCAGGAAGCACACTTTTTCGTAGTAGTCTGGCGTGCCCTCGTAACTCTTGACGTACTTCCTCGCTCGTTCTTCTTTTACCTTCGTCGGCAGAAGCTTATAAAACTCCTTTGCAGAAAATATCGTTACTGCGTCGTCGAGTAAGTCTTTACCGTAGCGTTTCTTGTACGTACTTATCAGCAGATCGAGTTTCTTCTCCCGAGGATAGTACTGCAAATGCTTAATCACGTTACTGATGCTGAACTTCCGTATCTCGTCGGTCAGTAAGTTTTCGAACAGGGTGTCGAACTGCTGAGTGCTAAGCTTGTTGCTGACGAGCTTGAGAGGGAGCATGTTGAGGAAGGTACGCGGTCGCTGTGTCAGTGTCTCCATTGCGTTCTTCAAGAAGAAATCGGCGCGCGTGCTGCCGAGCTTGGCTTTCTGCTCCTCGGGTTTTAAGCACTCGTACAGCTCGATGAACACGTCGGTGTGATGCTTCACCAACTGAGGCAAAAAGCTGACGTAATTACCGAGTTCGATGCGGTGGAGCCTACGATCAGCCTCGTTTCCGCTGTAGCCCGCGTTGCCCAGCCGCAGGTAGCGAATTACCAGATCCGGATATCGCCGGTACAGGAAGGTGAGGATCCGCTTCGGCAGGACGATGCGGCGGCGAAGCACCGCTTCGAAGATGTGCTTCTCGCCGCAGGCGACGAGCAGCGGCAGAGTCGGCTCCACGCCGTAGCGGTCGGCGAACTGGTCGAAGAAGTACTCGGCCTTGCGCGGATCCTCCACCAGACAGAGCGCCAGGGTCTTCATCAGCTCCAGGCGCGTGCGCACCGACACCTGCGGTACCACGTTATCTACGAAGTATTTTACCTCGATTAGGGGACTCGAGCCGCTGAAGAACCAGCGAGCGCTCAGGGCTTGCTTGACGATGGTCACGTCGTCGGACTTGAGCGCCTCGATCACGAACTTGTCGATCTGGAATTTTCTGCCGAAGACGATGCGCAGGTACGGGAGCAAGGCTGACTGTACGCGCTCGGAGCTGCCGGTCTCTATGAAATCCGCGCACTCCTTGTCGTTGTCCTGTATCTGCTCGGCTATCAGATGCAGCCCCTTGTACTTCTCGCCGGGATACTGACCACTCAACGCCTGGACCGCCGACAGGTACGGTGATTTATCCATGTTTGCTAATGTTTCTCCCAGTCTCTGATGGTATCAGTTCACCTGTGCGGAAATTCAAGTTACTTTAAAAAAAATGTAATTTTAATTATTTTAATAAAGTAATTAAAATATTTTGTGAAAAATAACTAAGTAAAATATTTTGTGAAATTTTTGCGTTGAAATAGTCTTTTGCTCGAAGTGAATTTGAAAATTAAAAAAATGTTTGAATATTTGTTTAAAACATTTTGAACAGCGTAGGAACAGATCAAAAATTTACGAGCGTGTTATCCACGTGACGAAAATACGAACAATTCGAACTGTATATCATTACGCGTATGAGTCACTTTTTTGGATAGAACGAACAAAAATAAGGATGTCGGCACGTGACTGTATGAAAAATCGAGACTATACTGCAGTGCAGTTGATAACAATGAATTCGATTATTTGCGCTAATGAAATGAGTAAAATTAAACATACATACAGCTCTTTAACTATTTAACACAGATGCGATGACACATTATAATCTTATTTACTCTTTCTCGTTTTTCCTCTAATGCTTACTTGCTGACTCACCTCTATTTTGTTCCTAGCAGTTTTATTATTAGTTAACTTGTGTTTAATAATTATAGACATTTGCATTCATGAACGTATTAGTTTTTCAAGTAGCTTATAAACTTTAACAGAAGACTACTGTTCAAACGTGTATTTAGGAGTTTTTATCGGAACTAGATAAATTTATAAAAGAATCACTGAAACATTTATAATATTGTTGTTCAAACGTCGATAATACAGTAAAAATTTTAATCTTCATTAATAAGATAGGAAAATAAAACGTCAATGAATTCAAGTGTTTTAATAACAAATATTACATATTATAATGCAATTTATATACATCGCGCAACTTATCATTTTTCTGATAAGTTTGAACATTAAAACCTATATTTAACACTGAAATTGCACGGATGTGTAAAAAGAGCTTTCCGATACTCAATTATCGTAACTGATAGCGGAGTGCAACAGTTTGCACTGCTTGAAGTATTCTGTACTTAATTAAATTTAACGTCGAATAGTCATAATTCACACCTCTCACGCTGCCAAAAAAATATTTTTGGCCACCTAATTACCGTGCAACAACGGCACTATCGCCGATACATTAAATTGCGGTGTCGCGGCGGGCCCGTCTATAAATACGCAAAAATTCCTCAATTCGAAATAACACATTGTTTACGGTGCGGCGGAAGGCGAACACGCGAGCGAGCCTTTGTTTCTAAATATAGCGCACTTGTTTACTATCAGCGGCTACAAAATACGTACAAAATAAGCCGCTGCTGCAACTCCAGTCATCCAGGGAACTCCAGGCGATACGCGAATTGTGTACGAGCCGCCTCCCCGGCGCCGTCGCGTCGCGCCACCTCCATCCGCACTCGGGGCTGCTCCGAGTCACGCGAAAAAAAAAACGGACTCGCTTACTCTACGTACGCACCTCATGGAAGGCAGTCCTCGCCAGTATCAGCAGAGGCGCGGTGACTCCTCTGTTGCCATGTACTCGCCTCGGTCCGGTGAGGCGGCGGAGCGGTGTCTCTCCTTCTCGCGATGTCTCTCTCGTTCCCTCTCTCCGCGTGGCCGTGGGCTACGCCCATACACGCGTCGGCGACAACCGGGATTCGCGTCCACGGAACCCGGGGGATAACCTCTGCCAGCACGCAGAGACGGATAACAGCTGCGTCAAAACTCACGTTGCCGGCTCGCCACCGGCTGGCCTGCTGCGTTGTGCTGCTTGCTGCGGCGAGCACAGATGTCTGCGGACTAACCCGACTAAGCCGCTCCATTCGCGCATGCGCTGCGTCTGGCACTGTAGGTACCCTACTTATTGTTGTTTTCCTCACGGTTCTCGCGAGCGTATCTTATGCTATATAACTACTCCGAGATTGTGCATACATGGCTGCCTGCGTGCGGGCGCTCGCAGCACTGGAGATTATACTTACTTTTCTGACAGTTATTCTTACAAAGTCATTTGTTGGGTTTTACTCTGTATTTTTGTGGGTGTAATATTTCAAAAATAATTTGAATTACATACTTTTGTGGCTTTAAATTGCGGTCAAGAAAATATATAATTTATTTTAGATGTAAAGGTCCTGTTTTACCGTGATTCACAAACTCTCGTAATTCCTGAAAATTTGTTGGATTTTATTCACACAAATTAGCTGATTTGTACATACCACATATGAAAAGTCACTAACAAAAAACAGGAGTATTCACAATCAGGCGAAACATAACTGGCGCAGATCTGAAATGTTACAATATACTTTATAAATTATGTATTTTTTATATTTTTATGTATTAATCTGCAGTATTCCCTTACCAGAAGAAAGGCAATGATGGTCAGAAGAAAAAGAATGTTTAGCAAAAGAAGAAAAACGTTTAGTAAATGAAAATGAACGTTTAACAAAGGAAGAAGAACGTTTAGAATGAGAAAAAAAAGCAGTTAACAAAAGAGCACATAAGTATAATAAGTGAAATGGAATGTTTAAAAGAGAAAAAAGGTAAATTATTAGAAAAAGAAGAAAAATTAAGTTACATTACTAAAACAAATGGAAATTTAAAAATTAATTTTGTCTATTAGATTTGCACTGTTTTAAAATGATTGAAACTATTATAATAATACATTTTCAACAATAGTTTGTATTATGTAATTATTAAGAATATAAGAAATATTTAAATAAAAGAATAAGATTTAATGAAACATGACATAGTAATTTGAAAATTCACTTAGAATAAAAGTAAATTTACTTAGATAATAAATTAATAAAATTTATATTATATAAAGTGTGAATCTGTATTTAAAATTTAAATTTAATTATTAGTAAATCGTAATTAAAACCAATCGATAAAGATTAAAAAACATTGTGTAATTGATGTAATTTAATCGTCTAATCTCCAGAGCGCCTTTAGTGCGTCTCCTAGCGTGCATCGGTGTACTCACCTGTTGCATACTAACCGCTTCAATGTGAATTACATACAGGCAATATTTGCATCAATCGTTTCAATGTGTAGTAAGAAATAACACTCAAAGCAATAAATATCAAGGAGTAAAGTACAACTACTTTTAATTAACTGTTTTTACTTGTCCATTTCATTTCATTTTTTACTGTTTTATGGCAAATTTTTGTGCAGCATGTTTGATATAAGAAATTTATTTTTCGTTGGTAAATTACATAAGAAATAAACGTGTAAAAAAACTTGTATATGATTAAAAAGAAAAAAACGTTTGCACAGCGCAAAATAGAAAACAGTGGAGGAGGAGAGACGTTAGATTGAGCGTTTATTCGAGCGACAGCAATCGGTAAAATCAGACAAGTTTACGCAGGATTCTCGATGCGAAAGTCGTATCCCTGATCGGACATCTTTCGGTCGAACTGGTGGACAATCTCGTGCAACAGGGCTCGGTTATGCACGTTCACGTTCTTCGGTTTCATGTGTATAGCTTGGAAACCTAAAAATATTTTCAATCTTTAAAAAAAACGATTTTATGTTTTGATTAAATCTTCACATTTGAATTGAAGAAAATAAATGCAAGCGCATGAGCAAGTGTATCTATGCATTTACATGTTTTGCAGTCGGTCTGCAATTGGCAGATATTGCGAAACGTTTCCAAATTCCTCATCATCCCCTCGAATTTCAGCTTCTTAAGGTGTTTGCAATGCGTCACCATCGATAGTATCAAATCGTCCAGCATTTCTCGGTTGCTCCGTAACTCCAGCATGACCTCGTCTATGCAACATCAACGATAGAACAATTAATCGGTACCAAATAGAATCCGTCCAAAACCTTCTTAAATAAGTACCCAGGGTGTCGGTGTAGTGGGAGATGAGAAGGCCAAAAGTACCGCGGAAATTGCGCGAGCGACTTTGGTCCCAAACGTAACCCCCGCTCATTTGAAATTTCGCCAACGGTACACTGGGCAGCAGCAGGTAACACATGTCTTCGTGGTGAGATATGTTCACTGAAAATTTGTAATTTTCTTGTTTAAAAAAAAATTCCTTTTCTTTTGTTTCAGGGAGGGAAAACTTACTGATCGAATAGGAGACAGTAAGACGCGGACAGGCCGTGACCAAGTTGTGCCAGGCTGAGTCGTCGATGCGGTGCTGTCGGGAATCCGAGTCTCTCACTGTTACGTGCAAAGTTCGCAGGATCTTGGAGGCACCCTTGGCTAAGGAGTTCAGCGCGCCGTCCGACAGCGCGGGGTAATCCAAGCTCAGGTGCGTCAGCGCGTGCATGCGACCAATCAGTTTCATATATCTTTCCAAACATCAACAGAAAATATTTCATTTTTTTTTCCTTTAGGTAAACACTTTTTACTCTGATTTTGAAATGAGGAATACAGAAATTTTATTTTATCGAGAGAACCTTGTGTTGCTAAATGGAGCTTGCCATTCCCTGAAAGCTCCTCGCAGATCTAGCGTTGTAAGCCGAGAGCCTGAGACCCGGGCGACAATTGCCAACATACGAAGAACCTCGGTCAGGCTCAAGTTGGCATTCAGCAAACTCAACGTATCCAGATTCTGTTGGCATCTGAAAATTTTGACGTACATACGATATAAACAATACTGTTGAATTAAAGAAATTGAGTTTCAAAAATATCTTAAGTGATTTATGAATTTGGTCAAAAAAAAATGATTCCACGATTAAAAAGTAAATAAAGAAACAGAAATGAAGTTTTACGCTAGTAAGTTGGCGAGGGCGCAAAGAAGTTTTCCGCAGTTGCCCCATTTGCTGCTATAGATCCAGTTGGTGAGTACGAGCTCGCGCAATTGTACGTCCTTGGCGCGCACCACACCGAGAAACTCGGCCCCTGCCTCCGCCACGACCCGCGGATTCAGCGGCAGGATGTACGGCCGCGTCCAGGCCAGCTCCAGGCTTCGCATGTGCTCACCATACTTTATCTGTACTATCGTTAGCTCTTAATTTGTTTTCATGTTTGCAATGGATAAATTTTCTGGCACTCGAATGAACGCCTGCCTAACTTAAGGCGGTATCGAACTACTTGAGAATTCACTAGTGGATACAGTCAAGTACGCTAAAGCACGTCACTAAAGTGGCATATTTTTAATTTTATCCATCGATCATTTATAATCATTATTTTGGTTCACAAATATATTATGTAATGATCAATTTAATGACGATGAATTTAATTCGATTCATAAATAGATTACCCAGAATTCGGTTTAATCTAATACTCATAGTTAAAGTGAAATTAAATGACGTACTTAAATACTATTTAATTTGAAGAATCATTGGATTGACTCTGTTTAAGTCAGTGTAACAAGATAATAAGACGGATGACAAGTAACGTCAATCAAGACAATCTTTAAAATGAAGAAAACGAAGTCTTAAAGCATTGAAAAACAGTCCATTAAAAAAAGACGTTTTAATCACTTTATAAGTTATTTAAATACACCAATCACAGCTAACCTACGCAAAAATCTTATGCAGTTTTTGTAAAATAAATAAATTGAAAAATCGCGCGTTAAGTGAAAAATGTTGTATAAATAATTGAAGCGAATCTAGTATAATCTAAAAATGTAAATCTGAGTAAAAGGATCAAACACTTAAATTAAACAGATTGCAAAGAATGCAAGATCGACGCATCCGAATAAAAAGCAAACAATTAGATAAGTAACCTATAAGCATGGAAAAAAAACATCGGAAGGAAATGCAGTCGCCGCACCTCCCCGAGGAGCGAAAGAATACGAACCGCGAGTTCGGTGACGACGGAGCAGTCGAGGCTGAGGTCGCAGTCGATGTGCACGGTGCAGTGTCGCCAGAGGCAGGGCGAGGCGAGGCATCTTGCCCAGTGCCGGCAGACCTGGCCGGCGCTCGCCCGGTCGGCGCTGCCCAGGTGGCCCAGGATCTGCGTAAGGATCAGCTCCGGTAGCTGGGCCCACATCCTCTCGCCGTACTCGAGGCCGCCCCGCTGTTCCTCCGCGCCCGCCTCGCCGTCCTCCTCATTATCCCCCCGCGGCCGCGCCGGTCCCACCTTTGCGCCACCCTCGCCTTTTTTCGCTGCTGCCTGCTGCCGTACGTGTCCGACGCCGCGGCGCTCCCTCGCTCTCCTCTCGCCGCCGGCGCAACGCCGAGCAAAGCCAAAGTGATCGGATTCTAGCGCGGCCGGGGTTCACCTGCACCCCGACGACTGCCCAGCTCGCGAGCACGCGAGCCCTCGCTTTAAAACGAATGTGTTCACGCGACACGACGGGCTTTTGTTTCCTCCGGGTGGCCCGTCTGTCGTATTTCTATGAAGCTCGAAGTGCTCTTTCTTCTTGGATTCTTGGAAGCTGAACAATGTAGATTATTACTATTTTTAATCATTTCCAACCATGCTTGTATATCCAGTAATGGCGTAGAATAAATTGCAATTTTAAGGAAATTTAAAAAATATAAATTAACTGAATTTTCGCAATGAATTTGCGTTTCTCGATGTTGTTCTACTTTCAAGGACTGCAAATCAATGCAAAGATATAAATATTAATTTTACTTTTGTAATCGGTAGGAGAAGTACATTCATTTAATTTAGAAAAATAATAATTTTATAAAAGTTAGATAAATATAATTTATTAACCTTCCTGCGCAGTTGGCAGCTCTAGTATATGAGAATATTTCGACCGAAATGGTTATCAGATTTCAAAAATAAATAATAATATACAATTTAATTTTAAAAAGTGTTTATTTTTAATGTTAAACAATTTTATTTCGCACATTAATAATATATAAATATAACGCAAATATTATATAACTCTTTAAATTATAATACAAGGTTTTTTGGTAGTAATTTTCACTTCGTCGTAATGTACTGTATCCTAATCAATTGTCTCTGTAAAAGAGTAACATTATATTATTCTACTTAAGTACAATGATTTATTTACAGTAAAATCTACATCTGATATCAATATTTATTTCTTCAATTATTGTCTTCGTAAGTTTTAATTTTTCAATTTGATTGACTTCTATTATCCTCAAAAACTGTTCTTGTCAAAATGTATACCAACAATCTTTCGTATCTTCATTTTTTACAAACATTAACATGTACCAAGCAATTACTTGCAATGGTGCATCGCATAAAACTTGATAATCTCAATTCCTGTTATACAACAATGTACATCAATATAAAAATCGTTTTTGTAAATAACGTGAAAAGTTCTTCTAAAAATACATTTAATTGTATGATTACTTAACGGCTAATTATTCTGATAAACGCGGAATCTTCAATAATACGCTTTGCTGTTTTTATTTATGAAAAATACTGTTCTTCAATATCAGGTAAATTATTTCTTAATGTTTACGAACGCTAGACAGTCTCGGCATTTGGAGTGTCTACTTATTTACATCATAATACTATATCACGTAGTATATATTATTTCTTTATTGCACTTCTGAGGATAGTAAAATATACTTTTTCTTTCTGCGTTCAAAACGTTTTTCCATAAGTGTTCGTTTAAAAATTTAACATAGAAACGACCTTCACAAAATATGTTCATAAAAATATTTTTCACCCAATTTTTTCTTATGTTTAAAAGCTCCCAATTTACTTAATCTAGTAAAAATTTAAAAAGTTTTACCCATAAAATTTTTTGTAAAATTTTTTCATCGTCTTAGCTAATTAATCATATCATTCACTCACGGTACAAGCCATCTAAAATCAAAGTAACTTAAATTCTCGCTAAAAATTCTAAAACCCGTTACTTTGACTTCAAACCGCCAGTCCCAGCAACGCACGTGTAAAATTCGCATTCGCACGACCCGTAGGCAGAGAATCGCAGTGAGCGATCCTTCGTTAAAAAAGAAATGAAAGGAGGAAAAGTTTCTCGCGGACGAGGAAACGGAATACTTAAAAAAAAAACAGCGCCAAAACAATGTGCAATTCGACGGTAATCCTCGAATTCTGCGACACACGGCGCGAAGACTGGCGATTATGTCATTGAGATGCAGGCGGCGACGGCGAAAAATCTTCCGAAATCGTTGAATTGCGCCTCGGGCCCTGACATTGCCCGAGCCGGCCCATTACCCAATTGCCGCGAAATTGCCGCGCGCCGCGGGATGTGAACGATTTTCAGGAACGCGGAAAAACGCCGCAACCGTCGGGAGTTAGAGGGAAGGGGTACGGGAAGTTTCCGACGAATGGCGCGGGCTTCGGAGAGGAGCCGCTCCCACGCGAACGCGATCACAGCTTTTCCGACTCGAAGGCCACGTTGTCGATGCCCGTGACTTCGCCCGGCTTCGACTCCCCGACCTTCGTCCTGACCTTGTCCAAGGTCAGACCGTTCTCCAGTCGACCCTCCTGGTCCAGCTTGTCTTTGGGCTTCGCCGCCAGGGCCTCCTCCCTTTCCAGGGCGTCGTCCCTCCGGTTCTCCCTATAGAGCCATCTACAAAATTTAATTATAGATTAATTTTTTATGTAGTAAAAGAACCTTAGGTTTAGAACATTATTTTAATCCATAATTCGCACTGATTTGTATTGAAATCGATAAGAAAAAGCATGTTTTTAATATTTTTTTTTAAGAAGTGACCTTACAAAATAAATGCATTTTTTTAACGTTCACAATGAATCGGTAACAATGATGTTTAATCATCGAGAATCAAATCATGTCAGATAATTGATTACATTTTAATTTATATATAATTAAAGCGCTATTGCGAGAATGATGCCTTACACTATTCAAATTCAAAACGCTTGTTTTCAGAAACAGAATAAAAGGCGATTCAAAATATTTCACGTCATGCTGATAAAAAAAATATTGATCGAAAAATTCTTGCAACGGAAGAGTCAATTGAAAGTGTGTACACTGTAGACAAAGCGTCGGATGCAAATCGGTTATTAATGGGTATTTTCGAAAGGATAATTGGCAGCTCCATCAAGGCAATTATACTCTCGGCGGCTTTCGGGGCGAGGATAGCGGGTGATGGACATATCTATGATAACGGCAATCATAATAAATCGTTTATTATCGTTGCAGTCTCGGGCTCACGGACACGAAGTGCGCTTCGCTAGCGAGCTAAACTCCTATGCCTACGCCTTTCTTGAGGCGCGCGCGCGCGGCGAACAATGCGGGCCCCGCCACTCGTAAAAGAGCGGCGGGATGCGATGCGCTCGCTCGAGTTCAGGCATAAATTTGCCGGGTAATCGCGAGTGCGGCTGCGCGCGTTAATTGTCAAAAGAGTCGCCGGGTAAGGTCGCCGTCGTCGCGAGCGTCGCCGGCCAATAAAGGCGCAAGGCCGCTTAGGTGCGCGCGCGAGCGCGGGGGGAAACGTTTCGCTCGGCGATCTCTCCTTCGTTTCCTACGCCACGGCATTGCGCCCTTTTGTTTTCGCCTTTTATTGCCGTATTATACGATTATTGAGGTGCCGGCGCAAATGTCTTTTCTTTCTAGGTAGCTTTTTTTTTTCTTTTCTTCATTTTGCAGCCTCAGATCGAGGCAGAAATGCAAGACAAGGACTTTGTAAAGATATAGCGCTAACTGTTTTTTGGTTCAAGGTGCAACAGTGAATTAGTTGTAAATCTTACCCATGCGACTTGTGGCATTTTTAGCACTTTTTCTTTTAATTGCTAAGTGAATTATGAGAAAAAGTGTACGAGTTTTACGGGTAACATTCAAATAACACTAAAATAATAACTAAAATATTTAGAATAGCTTATTTTGATTCGTAACTTAAGATTACTAAAGTTAATAAATTTAAATTCTAAAAAAATTGATTTCATCAGTTGCCTGACAACTACGGCAAATTAATAATATTTTTTTCATTTTCTTACACAAACCCTCGAAAAGATTTAAAAATTTTTATTTAGAAGAAAAAGTGAAGAAAAGTTTAAACAAATGTAAAAATAATATGACGATTGTAAACTTACAAAAAACCGAGGACACCCGGAATCGTAAGTCCTCCGCCAACGAGGAAGAAGGTGCCGGGCAAACTGTGGACGGTGGCCCCGTAAATGGAGCTGTACATGGGCCCGTAAACCAAAGGAACTATAGCCTCGCAGACTCCCAGCAGCGAATTCACCTTACCTGAAATTATGGATTTCTTTAATACCCTTTCAACCCCAGTCTCTTATTCCAACTAAGCCGTCAGTAATGTGCCTTTCAACGATCGGGAGTTAATAAGATTATCGCTATTGTCTTTCAGTAGATAAAGTCGGATTTGATTGGACACACCTCCATATGTCCACACGTGCTTTTTTCTACGCCTATTGCTAACTTCTCGACAAATGTACAGATATCAATCGCAAAATTTAAATTGATTATCAAACACCCGTTTATGCAATTAACGTTTAAAGATGGATGTACCCGTAAGAAAATTCAAATATCTAAATATAGCAGTTTTTTACCGTTTCCACGTTACGCAAGCCCTCGAGCGGTTTTTTAAAAATTCAAGATTCATTATCGGTACAAGCGATTGTTCCCTCGCTGCAACGCGTTTCAATGCAAACGACAGACCATTCGAATCTCGCCTGATGACTAGGCAAAGTAGCCATCGGCGAGCCGTCGAGAGGCAGACAACGATAAAATTGCGAGAATAATGCGGTATGAGAAACAAAAAGTGGACTTCATTAAAGGTAACGACAAGCCGTCTAGCGTAGCCGTTCGCTTCATCGAATTTCGCCTTCCTTTTCGTCGCAATGACTATAAATTTTCAAACGCGAAAGTCTCGGTTAACTTCAACACGTCATGCGGAACATCGAATTTGTCAAAGCCGCAATTCGCATTATACGACGAGAAAACTGATATAGGAAATTTTTAATTCACGAATTTAATTTATTGTACACAAAAGTAAAAATATTTTCAAACGTGCATTACAATTTTCTACATTTTTAAAACATCTCTCCGATCTAAATGAAACTTACACTTTTCTCGACGCGCGCTTACTCGACGGTACACCCGAGCTCCAAAAAAGCATCTAAATCTCGCAAATCCTCGGAAAAGCAAACGGCGAGAAGGCCGCGATAGGACGGCGCGGGGAGTGCACTATCGAAAAGCGCGGACAGGGCCACGCGCTTGAGCGCGAGCGTCGGCAACAACGACGCACTTCCGGCCGGCTGGAAGTGCGGCCGCAGCTATTTCGAGATCAGCTGTCCGCGGCGGGGAGCTAAATAAATCCGGGCAAGCGCGAATCAGGCCCATTCCTCCGCGCGGCCTCGCCGCCGGCTCGTCTCGGCCGCCTCCACTTACCAAGCTCGTCGGGTGGAACCAGCTTTGAGGTTATCGAGCGCATCACGATGAACGCCGTGCCGTTTATTATCTCGACCAGTGGCGCTGCAACACGTGCCGTTAGCATTATCATTTTTTTTGCGTATCTTAGGTATTCTTTTTTTTTTTTTGCTAATTGCTATGAAGTTTTTATGTGCATGGATAATAAGGTTGTTTTCCACTGTTGAAGGATATTTAGCAGCCTGTTTATTAAATGAATATTTAAATTGTTGTTGTTTATTGAAATTCAGTGCGTTTTGTTAATTATTCTGGCGTGTAGCAAGTGACACTATTTATAAATAAAAAACGTTACAAAGATAAAAATTGCAAAGACAAACTGGTTTTAAATTCCTCTGATACTGGATTATAAAAAACAGTGATATCTACATAAAAGTTTTCAAAAATTGCCGACTTAACACTTTTAATGATTGGAACAAGTAAATTAAGTGGTAAATGTCCGGATCAGATCAGACAAATTAAATTTTTTTAATTTTTTATTTAATTTTTTTATCTCACCTCACAGTAAAAAGTAAATTTCATTTTTGCTATCACATTTCATGCAATTAATACTCAAAGCTA
>JAXIUT010000021.1:18586712-18601502 GCA_035586675.1 Eurytoma californica
TTTTTTTATCTCACCTCACAGTAAAAAGTAAATTTCATTTTTGCTATCACATTTCATGCAATTAATACTCAAAGCTATGATGAAAAGTTAAAAGGATAATTGGCAGATAAAGAATCGAAACTCACCTATATACATAACCCAGTCGGTCGAGGCGAAAGCGTAAATGGCGCTGGCGAATATCTTGGTGGTTAGGCTGACGGCCCCGAGAAGAGCGTCGTCCATCTTCAAGAAGTGACTGAAGACGCCCACGGCAAACATGGTACCTGGGGAATTTTACCTTGAAATCAGATCCTTTAATGACCTAGTTTATCCGCGCACTCGACGCCTTTTCGCTTCTCGCTTCATCATGACACATGCACGATTACCCCATCCATTGTGCCTCGCAATTAGCGTTAATACATTTTCTTTCAGCAAAAAGAAGAAATAAAAAATTGTTCGAGAGATACAAAGAAAATTTTTACAATTCCATAAATAACTTAAGAATTGATTTGAATTTACGCTCCTGCTACTTTATTCTACCTCAGTTTTTCTTTTAAAACGGCAATGCGCCTTGCATCGTCAGGTATTCAGCGTGACTTTAAAAAAAAATGAAGCAGATGCGCGCCGCGTTTACGTAACGTAAACCTATATCTGATCAAAAAACACTTGTAAACAATTGTCTGTTTTTGAATAGAACCGGATTGCAATTATGAAGAACAAAAAAAAGTTAAACGCCCGGGAAATCACGTCTAAAACATCGAGATCAAATTTGCGCCTTGTCCGCTTTTGAATAGTTAATATCTACGTAATTGCTCCTATGATTTATTTCAGTCGGAAGTTTTTGTTCTTCGAGCGATCGATTATCTAATACACAATGGAAAAAAAATATACACAACCAGTCCGGGTCAATATACGTTGTTGCGATTTCGAATCGACGAAGTCAATGCTCTGATAAATTGAATTTTTGCACGATGGATCGACAGTTTGCAGCGCGGTCTAGGATTTTAGAAATCCGACGATAAAATATGCAATGACCTTTGGCTTTTTTTTTTAATTTATAAAGTCCAACGATAAATTACGTAAGTGCAAAAAAGAAGCTACAAACCGTAACTGGCATATTAATTTTTTTTCGTATCCTCGTGGGTTATTATTGTACAATATTAAATTGTGAATTTTTTGCAGTCATTACCTATCAGATTCGTCACGACGCTGTAAGTGGAGAAGACGCTGAATTGGACTTCGTTCCAGTTGAATCGATACCTCGTGAATAGGTACATCACTGCCATTTCGCCTGCAGAATAGATATTTTTTTTTAATTATTTATTTTAGCCACTTAAAAAAGCGAAGGTCCACCACTATGAATTAATTTGCGCCTTTTAAAAGTCATACATAATTTATCACGCTGCTGATCTGTGAAGATAAAACGAAAAACAGGTTTTTACGCATATCTTGCGGCTAAAAACTAACGTAGCGCCCTAAAAAATATTAAAAACGATGTCTAGCCATTTCTCTTTACAGCGAAATAAAAAAAAAATTGATGATCGATCAGCGATAAACGAAAAAGAAATGATCCCTCTCGAAGCACGTGTACGTCGATCCAGCGATCATCCACCGCGAGCCGGAAACGGCTACGCCGGCGCGGAATCAATTTTCTTTTTCGACGCGACTTTTTGGTCGCGTTTTCCGCGCGCGTGCGCGTCGCGCTTGCGTAAGAACGAAATTGGCGCTCGTTGCACAACGGCAGCCGCGGCTTAATTATCGGTCCTGCGCCGGCGAGCTTCCGCCCCGCCGGCGCGCTGTTCTCTCGACTTTTACACTCCGTTTTCGCCGCTCGCCTTGCATTTTTTCGCTCTCCTTCGGGCCAAGGGAACACTGCGGCGATTTTCAACCGACGAGGCGGTGACAGCTCGTTGACGGTCGCGGGAAATCGTCCGGTTTAATTTTGATTTATGGGAGGTTGAACTTTTTATGAATAAATTTATATTGAATGGGATATATTTACTATTAAATTTATTTGTGAATAATTATTTTAATTAATAGTCGTAAATAGGAAAAGAAAATTGTTTAACTATTGTCTTTTCAGTTGTAAAATATAATTGTTTTCACGGCCCTAAGATCTAATCTAATAATATTATAAGATAATAAAATGAAAAATTTTGAAATTGGTCAAGGAAACTATTAAATCCTAACTAATATTTAAACGCTAATCACCGGTATCTACTTTTACTTACAATTTTTTACTTAATAAAAAAAAATCGATTCTATTAAGAGAGCTAAACTGAGATGTACGTCATAATTAAAAATATCGCCATTGACAATATGTAATTTTGATTTTCAAGTAGTAATCACTTAATTTCATAAATGCTAATTACAGTTTGTTATTCTTTAATAGTAGAATATAATTTTACAGTAGTAAGTTAAAGGGAAGAGGAGTTCTGACAAAAATCTGCAATTAAAATTTTTGAATAATCGTAGCTCTATGCATACGCGCCTGGGATGCGTGCGGAGAGGTTTTTAAACGTTCGCGCGCTTGAGGTGCATCGGAGATTGCGTGCCGTTGTCATTTAAGCACTTCCGCTATTTAAAATTGCTCCAGTGTGCGCGAGATCCTTCTTTCACGGCTATTAATTTGCCACGTATTTCGCTTTCAGCGGCGCTTCGAGCATCGGTGCTGAATCAGCTATCAGGTATCGATTGTAAAAACCGATTTTTTATGAGACGCTCGAAAAAATTGAGTGACGTTTCAATGTACTCTTGAGTGCCTATTGTTTTGAGCCATACGATTTTGAAGAGTATGTTTTGCTTTGAAAAATTCTGAAAGATTTTTCATTTTAAAAGATGAGGTTCACTTACGGAGTGCTTAAAACTTTTAACGACGAAAAGAAAAACATATTGTTAATGCACCACGTGAACTTGCAGTGGAATTTTCTCGATCTCGCTAATTTATCGGTGTTTTAAATTTATACACCGTAGATGATTTATCGCGCTGCATGAAATGCGTACCTATATACGTGCAGCTAATAGAAATCGACATTTAAAAAATCTGTTTTCGCGAATTCCTTCGTTCCGGGCGTGAAAGATTTTAAAAACAAAGAAATCAAATATCTAGAGGTATGCAATCACCCTAATATGCGCACAATAACAAGCGGCGCAAGATGCGCATATTGGCACCGAAAGTGTGGATTCGCAAACGCGATGCCGATGCGCCGTCGTGAAAAAAGAAATCGAGAGGTAAAAAAAAGGAAAAGTAAGATACAAGTTGATGGTTGGATTTATAAAAGGATCACGCACGCCCTTGACCCGTCTATGCCAATTAGTGAATCACTGATATTTAGGTGACCTGCTCTCTCAAGGTAGAGCCAATGTTTCGCAGAAATTAACTGACGCACTAAAGTACTACGCAGTCTTTTCTCAATTCGAATCTCAGATTATGATTTATTTGCCCACGATGAGTTTAACTACTAGAAATAATCTTTAGTTTTAAAGTTGACACGAGAAAACAAAATCATTTTTTTAAATTTTTTTTTGCGATTTGCCGTGCAAGGTCTTTTATTCATAAAAATAATAACTCTTAAAAATATCCGTGATGAATTAACATTCTATTTAAATGAAAAAAATAATCACTGATCAAATTAACGCATGTTTTCTGAAACTCACTTAATTATTCTACCAAGACCTTCAAAATAATAGCACACGCGTTTAATACAAAAAAAAGGCTTAATCTCAATGATGCTTTGCCTTGCCCGTCAGGCGTAACCGGGGAAAGGGTCCACAAGTGCACGCGCCGCCGCCGCCGCGTTACATCATCGCGGGCATCTCTCGCTAAGGTCGTTATAGCGGAATCGCGCGCGGCGCACCGTAGAAAGTAGTCTCGCGCTCACTTTTTCCCCGCGCGCTACTTGACCCCGCGTCGCGACGCTCCCCGCGAGCCGGTCGGCCGCGCATTTTTCAATGTCACCGCGGGCTCGGGCATTCCGATTGTCCCAGGAATCCCCGCGAACTTCTTAACTTCGGCGCGCGAATCTGGTGCGTAATTGTGGGCCGCGCGATCCGAGCGCGCAATTCCATGGGGTACCGTTGAAATTTTTGATCTTTGGCCCAACTTCGCGGGAATCCCGACTGGTTTTTGCCGGGACGAGCGGCCGCGCGATCTGTCAGCTGGAGTTTCAAAAAAGTTAATGCGATAAACGAGGTTCATGAATTTTTAATGGCGCCCGGCTGATTTTAATTTATACGCGAAAATTGTCCGCTCGGAAAAAGCGCGCGCAAGATTCTTGCCGATTTTTGCAGTAATGGTTTTAGTTTAAACGTTTTTAGAATTGACGTTGATTGAAAAGTAAGAAACGCTTTGGGCTAACATTTTTCTCGCTTTTCGCTGATGGTTTTGAAATGCGTGAGAACCGGTCGTTATACTTCTGTAATTATTTTAGGAATGCTTTAAATTGGTTGACAATTATTACGACAAGCACTCGTTCGACTTTGAAAACTGACGATTTTTTGCTGCACCCTTTGATTTTGCGGTTTCCGATTATGGAGCGATAAAAATCAAAGTTTTAATTTAAGGAATGAAATGAAAGTAGGAACACCTTTGCAGTTGTGCGGTATTTTCAATGATGTGTGCGCGTATCACGCTAATGCCGTCGTTTGAGCAAGAGCATTTTTATACTAAATACGGCAACTGCGTTTTCACGTCACTTAAACTTGTTTTAAAGCTTCGCTTAACGGTTCGCGAACTTTTTAACGCTTATATAATTCTGAATGCGCGATTTTTTTTCGAGGTACTGGATCTCGAAATTATTTACGAAAGTTAAACGCAAAGCTCGAAAATTAATTACTTTTTTAAATCGCTGATTGTTATCTTAAATAATGTCAATTAAAAAGTGATCTTCGTATTTCATTATGAAACAGTCCGCCGATATGCATAAAAATTGCCTCCTTACCGACCACCTAATCTACCCTCCTCATCAAAATTTGGGCATTAAAAATTTTCGTGCAGGAAGCCACTAACATCGAAATAAAATCGATAACCAGTCGAACCGATCGTCACAGTCCCGGAAACCGTAGACAGGCCGGCGCGCCAACGTCTGATCGGCACCGGCAACGGAAAAAGAAAGGAGGGGACGCGTCTCGGCCGGGCCCCGAATTTTTCGCGAAGTGCAATTTTTCACAAGATTACGGTTGTGGCTACGGTTCGCCGGCGAACCGGTTTAGCCGGTCGCACGTCGCTCGGACCACACCAGCGCGAGCCGATTTTTCCTTTTTTTCGGGCAATGAGAAATTCAGTCCCACCGACACCGCTGTTGGGGGGCCCGGCACTTTGTTTACTGCCGCGTGATGATCGATCGACGCACAGGCTTACGAGGGCGTAATGTACCCTCGAAGCGCGCGCGATTAGTCTCGAAATGCCGATTGGTTACGCTCGTTAGGAATTTTATCAAAATTCGGAGAAAAAACTGCAACAAGGTGTTCTAATTCTGATAAATCGAATTTGTTTAAATTTTTTAATTGCATTTTGTAAAAATGTCTGGTGTGTAAAAAATTAAAATTTTACAATGTGAAAAATAAAATTAGTTGTTGCTCATCACTCATTATTTATCTTTTGTTTATTATTGGCAAGTTAAATAAAGTAATTAAGTATGTATAAGAAATATATTTATAAAGTAAATTTATTCGATAAATATTGATGATAAAGAAAAGATAAATTATTTATTTATTCGGTAGAATTTTTAAGTGACTTGCAAAAACTTATAGAAATATATTTCACAATATGTCCTCATTTTTTTTCACGATTCTTATTAATTTCGCATCAACAATTTAAATTTCTTATCCTCCGTAAAATCATTCGTGAACCGAACAAGTTAAATTAATCAATATCTTTCACTACTCTCTTAATCGATCTCTAAAGCAAATTCACCGTTTCAGTAAAAGAATGCTAATCAATCCTCTCCTCATGAATATTTCCAACCGATTGACGCAGACAAAAATAGAAAAATTTCAGTACCAAAAATTTGAGCCGCCGGCGACTTAGAAATCCAGCGCCTCGCCCTTAGCCGCGATTCTCCGCACGGGCGAAAAGAGAAGCGAGTAACGGCGAGCGAAAAAAAAGAGCCATCCAGTCGGACGAGCTCATAGAAAGTAATGCAGCGGCGCGCGCGCGATGGTCGAAATAAAACGCCGGTCGCTCCGCGCGTGCACGCGCGCCCCAGTCACGTGCTCGGTCCGCCCGCTCTCGGTGTGTCCAGGTATATATGCGAGCGCGCGAAAGAGGGGACGAGGAGGAAGGGAAAAAAGGGGTTCAAGAGCAAGGACTGACACAGTTTCTCGGGATAAAAACGCGCCTGTTTGGCCGAGCCGACGATTATTGAATTACCGACGCGAGGCGAAAAACTACCGATTTGCATTGACCCGTTTAATTTCCCCCGAGCCGCTTTTTTTCCCCGTTTCTTGTCGCCTTTGCCCGTTTTTCCGCGGGGAGTTCTTTTTTCTGGCGGAAGGGAAAGTGAGCGGTTGAACGACACCCGGATTGTGTAACAGTCGGCTAATCAGCGAGGCTCGCCTTGTTTTACAAATTGATAGGCTGCGATTCTCGCTATTCTTTTCTATACCTCCGGTCGTTTCGACGCGCGACGTCCTTGAACCACTCACGCAACAGTTCATTCCGATTTTTAATGTCTGTCCTCGATGGTGATTACGGATTTTTTTCTCTCGATACCGGCGATCTCTTTCGGAGTGGTATTCAACGCAACGATGTTTGCTAGATCGCGAATTTGATAATTGCAGATCGTCCCGGGGGTATTAGCGCGAAGAACAGTTTCGACCTAAAATTCGTTCGGCGACTTACGTAACGCGCAAATCGCTAAAAATAATAATATTTGCAGGAAGCGACTAAAGTTGATTACAAAGTTTGCCGGCCAGGTGTAATGTTGCCTAGATACTGATCTGTAGCCATGCTCATTTCCTTAATTCCACGAACAAGTGAGCTAATTAAAATTTAAAAACAGAAGCATGGTTCTATACCGATTATAGCACCCTCTTTCATAAATATTGTTTTGAAAGTTACGTAAAAATTCTTATTTTTCACAAGCTATCGTCTCTAAAAAATATAATTAGTGTTATCAGTCACTGTAAAAATGCAATTAAAAACTTGATAATTATTTTTAAAACCAATTAACAAAAGGCAAGCTATAGCAAACGATTTTTTATTTTTTCGATAGATTTTTCAGAATCTCGCGATACTATTTCGTGCTAATGAAAACGTTAAACAAAAGGTACACGTGTGCACGGTTACAGCTCCCGTTATATACTTTAGCGCTTAGAATGACATGTGCCGACACTTAATAGCATCTACCATTGAGACAAGAGCCGAGCGAAATTTTAGATCAGATTTTTTACAATCGCTACTTGAGAATTACGGTGCTGTTTTCGCGAAAGTACAATCGAGACGTTTCCAAATTCGGAAGTCATCCGAAGTGATTCAGCTAAATCGCTCGCTCCTCCAGAATAACAATTTCATTCTCGTGCCGTCTATAGCTTCGCGGTCGAGCGGCTATTTGACATTGACCGTCCAAACAGATGGTATCGAGCGACAGTTTAAGAATTAATGTGCACAATTTAATTCATCGCCTACTCTAAAAGAAGAAGAGAAATGTCTAGCACACATTACGTTTGCGGTTTTGGAGTTTTGACTTTGAGCTCGCAAAGAGCAGCAAAGACACCTGGCCCCCCTCCGAATGCATCCGAAGCTCGAGCAAGTTCCCCGGTGGGAAAATCGCTTAGCTTCCGGAAAGCGGGCAGCGCTCGGCCGCGGCCTGGGTAATTCCCTCGGGGGCCCCGCGTGCTTAGGAATTCGCGGCATGCGCTCGCTCTCGGCACTCACCGTACATGGGTCCGATGAGCACCATGATGGTGAACATGAGCACCACGACCTTCCTGCGCCGGTTCCTCGGGCCCTCCTTGAACGCCACCCGGAACGTCTCCTGCACGTGCCTAATCGCGAAGAAGTCCGTGACCGCCGCCCAGCAGGTCTGCTTCTTCTCCGAGGCCTGGGCCAGCTTCAGGCTCTTCCTCAGCTCGATGGACCGCGGCGCCTCCTTGATCACCAGCAGGCCGTACATGAAGCTGAAGACGTAGCAGGCGGCGGCGATGCCGAAGACCCCGTAGAAGCCCAGCTTGATGTAGAGGATGCCGGACAGCGCCATGCCCACCGGCACGCCGAGGCTCAGGAAGCTGTTGACCGCGCCGACGCGCACCGTGCGCGACTCCACGCTGGTGATGTCGCCGATGTAGCTGAAGGTGCCCATGATCATGGTGAACCAGCCGCCGGTGAGCGCCGGCCACAGGGCCTCGAAGACCCCGGCCACCTCCATCGGCAGCTCGTAGAACCAGTAGGTGCACGCGATCAGGCTGATGCTCGTGAGGAACTCGCCGACGATCGGCAGCATCATGCAGGGCCGGCGCAGCCCGTTGCGGTCGCTCCACGCCCCCATGAACACTATCAGGATCGAGGGGAAGAAGCTCTGCAGCGCCGTCTTCCAGGTCTGCATGACGGCCACCAGCTGCTGCACCGCCGTCTCCTCCAGCTCCAGGCCGGTGGTGTTGCGCGCGGCCAGGGCCGCGCACACCGCCGCCGGGTAGCCCAGGTTCACCTTGCACGCCTTCTCCAGGTTGAGGTTCTGCGTGGCCAGCGAGGCCAGCACGCTCGGCATGATGTAGAACGCGACCATCGGCTCGACCGTGATGTTGCGGAAGACGGAGCCGCACTTCTGGCGCGCGCTCATCGAGCGCCAGGCCTGCGAGCTCAGCGAGGCCTTCTCGGCCTCCTCGGCCGCCGCCGAGTCCTTGTTGTTGTTGTTCATCCTGGGGGCTGCTCTCTCACCGGTGCGGCGCGCTGCGGGCGAGGGCTGGCGAGGGCGCGGGCGAGGGGGCGAGCGGGCGAGCGAGGGAGAGCCGGAGACGGGCTAGGAGGTGCGCCGCATGGAAGTAGGCGGCCGCGCGCGAGAGCACAGGTGCGACCGGCGGACTGCCCAGCTGCTGCCGAGCGTGTGCCGCGAGAGACGCGCCAGCCAGGCGGCCGGCCAGCGCGGCGAGCAACCCCCCGACGCACCGAGCGAGCGCGCGCGCCGCCAGCGCCGGTGCAGAGGCGGGAGAGCAGCCGCCGCAAGCGCGAGAGAGGGCCAGCGCTACCGTGCGCGAGAGCCGGAGAAAGATCGCCCGACACCTCTACCTGTCCTCCTCGTATGCACGCCCGACCCCCACCCGGGGCCCGGCCGCGGATCTAGCCATTTTTCAGCCGAGCGAGCCTTTCTTGCCGGTCACTTTCGATTTTTGCGCGGATCTGCGGCCGGCGCAAGTTTCGACGATGCCCCGACCTTTTTTCTTTCTCTTTCTTTTGCGCAACGTTTGCATTTCAATTTAGTACTCTATGACTTTTCCCTTTTCATACCTTTTATCGTGTGTGCGCAGGGTATAGTACCCGAGAGATAAATGTGTTTTTAAACAGAGATAAATAATTTAGAAACTGCATTTTACACAAATTCGCTTTACCCCGAGGAAATGAATGAGGTTCCCTTTCCGGTTTGCGGAGAAGGAATCGGCATAATTGCTGCTCACTTTCGATTTTTGCTCTCGCATTTCTGAACGATTTTTCACCGGTTACTCTGTGGTCATTTCAAACTTCGTTGCAATAAGTCGGAGAAAAAAAGGAAACAAAAAATTCGAAACTTTTAAATAATTAAAAATCGAAATTATTAAACTATAAATTTCAATGATACAGCAACTTTTACCATTACGTATCATTTGTAATTTAACTTTTCTCTTATGAACCGGCTTTTTCAGTGCTTTACTTTCATTCTTACTTCAATGCAATGTATCGAATTTCTTTTACTTATAAGATTCTTTTTACGTTTTCTTAATAATTCCCCAATTACCGAGGTTTATCCAGATACACTGAAGGCGCTTTTCGTGTACCAGTCGCACTGAAAATGTTTAATTAATTTTGCTCTCGAGTGAAAAAACAAGTTACACTGTACATTTTACAACCCTGCTTTATCATCAAGAATTCAACCCCCCGAGGAAAATATATTCCAGCTCTCCAAGTAATCGTCCCGAGCGATTTTTCCAATTCGCCCGCAGCATCTCGTCATCGGCTCCACTCGCGCTCCTCCATTACACCTCTTCGCCGCGGCTTTTCCCGCGGCCCTCGCGGCTCCAGCTTACTTTTCCTCTCTCCTCTCCTAAGCGCTCGGCCGTTCTCTATCATCCTCCTCTATTGCCCCCCTCGTCCGCTTCCACTCTCATTTCATCCTATCCCCCCTTTGTTTATCCCCCGGGGCCCGCGTCCTCAACCCCTCCCCCCCCCTCCCCCCTCGGTCCCCCTTTGTCCGGTTCTCCGTGCCGCGGCATTCATCTCTCTCTCTCCCTCCTTTTGTCGGCTTTTTCCTCCTTTTGCGGTTGCGCGCGCGCGGATTCTCCCTCTCGCTCCGCGCCTCGGCCCCGCGTGCGCCGATCGAAATAAGAGCATTCTTGCGAGGGAAAAAGGAAGAGGGGAGTCGAGAGCGCGAGCGCGGAGGCGCGGACAGGTGGAACGAGAGGAGGAGAATGAAAGAGACGCGGGAGACAAAGAGAGGCCAGAGAAGGCTGCATTTGAAAGGAGACGGCAGAACTTGTGGTTCGACGACGACGACGACGTGCTCGCGCGCACGGGGAGACCGGACTCGCACGCCCCGAGCGCGCGGATTTTTCTGCGACAAGCGCGGACTCGTCGCTTCGCCTAGGGGGCACTCGCCCGAGCTTTCATTTTTTTTTATCCCAAGGCGCTTTCGCGCTGCGAGGCTTTCCGATTCTTCACGGAATTTAGATTGGTCGTCGAGCCGAGATGATTACATCGACTGCGTTCGAAGAGCACTGCAATTTATAGATTTGCGTTTTACTCCTACCGCGGTGGTGGATAATTACGTGCAATTCTTGGATTACTATACCTGCATGTACTCTTTTGAGATAATAAAAGAAATGTCAATGTTAAGGAAGGTGGAGCTTTGTTTAATGATTGTCTTCTGATAGAGATACATTGGATGCAAAAAATTGCACGTATTTAGTAACGCCAGAAGTTTGTACGGCTTATCAGCGGCGCCTTATCAATTTGCCCGTTTCAAAATTGTACAAACATCCACTCCTGATCGACCACTACACGCACATACGTCGCGACGATTGCGCAACTCGTGTCCCGATTGAAAATGACTTTTATATTCAAGATGGGCCGATAATTCAATTTACGTAACGCGTTACACCTCCGATAATTTATGCCGAATGTATTTCGAAAGCAGTGACTTTAGCAACACGCGTAATCACCTGCCGCAACCGAATAACTCAAGCTTTTCTTTTCACCGCGGGGATCCGTCAAACTTTCCATCGACGAGAGTTCCATAAAAAAAAGAACTCGACACGGTGTTTTTTTACAACCGAGTCCAGGTACTGTCGGCTGATTTTAATGAAGAATTAATTGGACGTTAATGAAGATCGCGCCGATAGACGAAGTACGAAGGAGATAAGAAAAGCAACGAGCCGCGAAGGATAAGCAACGTCGTTACGTCGTTAGCCGATCGGTAATTACATGCACTTGAGCTTTTATTAAACGCTCGCAAGTCGCATCCCAACGCGCGATAACAATTCGCTCGAACCAGGAAGTCCTCCCCCGGTGCAGCGCCGAACGCGACTCCTCGCAAAAAAGTACAATGCTTTGAGCCATGTCGAACCTCCCGAAAACAGCTGTGGCTTTTCTCTTTTTTTTTCGCGCAGACTCTCGTCGCGGGGGACCCAGTTAGGCGCACCCTTGGCGGTGGCAAGGCCGCGCGGCTCGGCCGACCTTGACCTTGGCTCCCTTTTTCTCCCTCCACGGGCCGAGCGGGAGCGAGAGAGAGAGAGAGGAGGCGAGCGAGGAGCGCGCCGCCGAGCGCATCGGGCGCGCGTAACTCGCGCTCAGGGTCGAGCGCGGCCGCGAGATGTATCGCTCAATGGGCAATTGGCGCGCGACAATTGCGCTTCCGTCTAGTGCGGAAGAAACTCGGTTTGACAACCTTGCCGGAGCGCGTGCACGCACGCCCACGCGGGCTTTCTTTTCGGCTTCTGCTCAAGAGAAGATTCGCGTCGCGGTGAGTCAGATGGCGCGCCCGGAGACGCGGGACACCGGTATACAATTTAAAGCGTAATCTGCGGAAAATTGGCTCGGCACATCTACGTGGCCGGCGATCTGATCGCGCGCGGTTTCTGGGTTTTCACAGTGCTTAAAGCGTGTAGTGAGATCTCAATCGCTCTTTTTTGTATTTGCCTATCCCATCAGCACTCGGATAGAGTTTTTTAATAGGATTTGCGCGGGAATTCCGTGTGAACTTTGCAAGAAGCGTTTTCAATCAAATTTTCAAGGGAGATTTGATCAATAATTACTGAGAATTCAGTAAAAATAACCAATAAAACTTGCTTAGTTTTCATCAATTGTTCCGTGCGACATTGTAATAATGTGTAGAAATAGAAATGTGTATAAATATTTCCTCTTGTCGCCAGTATATTTATGAGGAAATTCAATCAGTGCGAGTAATTACTGGTTAGTCTAAAGTACGTGGTTTATACGAAACATTTGCATGTGATGAAATTGTTCAATATTTGTTATTTACGAGGATGTAAAGTATGCGATAAACGATGTAATGTGGTGTAAGTTTTTAATATTTCAAGTTCATTTAGAAGTTGTACGTTCGAAGGCAATCAGTACAAGATTTATTAGCTGAAACGCTTAAATGGAAGAGAATAATTGTAAAGTACGCAAAAAAACACGAGTATTCATGAAAATTGTGTACTATCTTGCAAGGTCAATTATGTGGAAATTTACATGACGTTGCATAATGCTATAGATAGTTATCCGATGCCCGCACTAAATTTTTAAGCCAGCAATTAATATAATCTTATAGAATCTTTAAGAACTTCTGATAATTCGGTACTGCGTACTTCTGCAAATGTTTCAGAACCGAGGCGCGTATTGAGCCATATAACTTCGCTTAACAGTTATCCCGATAACGTTAAGTCGGATTATTTATGCGCCGCGCTCACTATAAAATTTTACATCGTTTTCAAGCCGATAATCATTAAACGCCCGTAAAATATACTCCATCCTCTCGTTCCGCCAATTAGAATCACTTTTATCACTTAGGAAATGCAAGAATTTGCAAAGAATCTCGTAACTAATTTTGAAACTCTGTTGGCTACGTTAAATAGCTAATAGTGCGATAATACTTATGTAGTCTGTAACACACCTATATTTAAGCAAGCGCTCGAAATATGAGAAGAAAAAAAATGCGAACGTATATTACGTATTCGTTACTCTTTGTAAAATGAGAAAGTCATTTTAAAACTGAAGCTTCGCGAAAACTACTCTCCTCCAGAAACTGCATCCGCTGCAATCTAAGAAGAAGCGTGCCCATCCAAACGCCCGCAGCTACCCTCTCTTTAAAAAAAAAAGAACAGAAAAACGATCCCGCGGACATCTCTGAAAAGCAGAAAAACGAGCCGGGGCCACCCCCCGAAAAAAGAGGAGCACAATGGCGAGCGCGTGACGAGGTGGACAGAGGGGGTGGAGGAGAGGCGAAGGCTCGGCCGGCCGCGAAATCCGTTACGTTTATCGGCTCGCGCGACGTCCTGAAAAATCGCGTGGCGGCGAGAGAGCTGCGCGCGCGCGCGCCTTCACTTTCGATTTCTTCGCGTCCGCTCGCGCGCGGGAGAGTCGAGGAAGCGCGTGCGCCGGCGCAAATATAGTCGTGAGCGAGGCTCGCCTCTCAAAAGAATGCGCGAAACCTGTTTCGGGCCCCACTATTGCCCTTTCTCCCTCTCTTCTTTCTCCGCGTGCACTATGATTGCTGCACTTTGAGACCGCGCTGGGAATCGCCATGGGGCCTTTGCTTTCGTTTTTCCCCCCGCTCGATGTGTACCGCTGGCGGAGCCCGCTCTAAGTGCCATCGGGTGGCTCCGAGCGCGCGATGGAAAACGAGCGAGATTTTCCGGGCGCTCTTTGATGGTACCCATTGCTTTCTTACTTTGGAGATGGGAATCGTTCTGAAATTATTGAAGGCGCAGTCAAGGCTGCTGGAAGTTACAGTGTCTGGAGGGTCGTAATGTTTTTTGCAATTTCACGAAGAATCATTGATAGTTAAAAATTTAAATTACTTACACTTAAATATTTTTAATAAAAGTATTAACGTTGTATTTTTCTTCGAATTAAAATTTTGCTTCGGAGTAACAATTATTGTAAATATTATTTATAAATTTTACTTCAAGTTTAAAATATCTCTGAACTTTTTTATTGTTGATTTTTTTTCAAACGTTTCACAAGTTATTCCTCTTGAACAAACCCTGCCTATCGTAAATCTCAGTTACACATATTTCTTGTATCACGATCCGTCTTTTAGTCTTCTGACCAATAATTTATTACACCAAAAAAAAACAAGCGATGACGTTAAATAATTGGCGTACACTTCGTACATGGTAAAAACAACGAGCCATTCGGTCATCCACTGTAACAATTTCAGTCGTAAAAGAAAAAAAAAATTGAATTTATCATCGCTCCATCTAATCTACATAATATTCACAATAAAGGCAAACCTGTATGGAGAACCCGTTCGAGGCCCCCCCGCGCCTCGGCGAGGCGCGAAGTGGGTAAAAAGCGTGAGAGAAATCTAATTGGGGCGAAAAAACGCCCGGCGCTGCGCGCTCCATCTCGGACTTTTGAGCGCGTGATTGATGATTATTGCGCGCCGTTCACGGGAACGGGCC
>JAXIUT010000021.1:18640158-18657609 GCA_035586675.1 Eurytoma californica
CATAAGAGTAACGTGAGGCGCCCGTCGCGGGGCCCCGTGGATGTTGATACGTTACTTACTGGATGAACCCCCTTAAACCATTAGTATCGGCAATTTTTTTTCAAAAAATTTTTCATTTTTTAATAAAAATTTTTTGCGTACAAAATACATTGCGTATTTTAGTTATTTAGAATGTTATCCAAATAGAGTCCCATTACATACATACGTAAACTATATACGTACAAATAATATAATATTGTTCGATATTTGTATAAATGATGCCCGCGCTCGCTGCGTTTGGCCGCTTAACTCACCTTCATCCGCGATTCATCAGTCCTTTATTTATCTTTTAGAATAATAATACTGAATTCTTGCAGTTTCTCCGGTTTGACCATTTACTTTTTCTTGAATCATGACCGACCCTACGCCGGCCGCGGATAGTATTTTATTGTCGGCAATTTTTACGCTTACCATATTTTCTTCTTCTTTTCTTCTGCTTTTAAGCAGTAGTTAGAAGAAAATATGCTTACAAGCCCCGGAATCTGCTAGCCAAAGGTTTTCAGCCCTATCCGTGCTTTCCTCGGGAATTTTAGACTCAGGAATTTCAGTCTCAGGAATTTTAATCTCAAGAATTTCTTGCAACGCGAGCTAATCTTTTTTTTCTGAGGATAGTAATGCAGCCTAAGATGGGCTGTGATCGGACAAATTTTTAATATTTATAAAATGTTAAAAAACCGCTGCCAATAGATTGGCACGTAGCTTCCTCTAACTTAATTTTAGATTACATTTTTTTAATTTAATAATAAAATAATCTTTTTCATTGAAATTTCTTTATATTCATTTCTAATGATAAAAGAAAATATCATCTTCAAACTATCGTTTTTCTGTCTGAATTGTGCCTTGCACATGTTGTACCGAAAAATTTCGATCGACACTGGTGCGAGAAGTGATTCCTGGAATCGCGTGATCACCTTTGTCGCACATTTCGCGCGCTAATACCCAAATTTACTATTATAAAGTGTACATCCAATCACAATATGATATAATATACATATATAAATTGTATATTATACATTAAAATGCGAAAAAATACCATACTTAATAAACTGAATTCCTTAAAAATAGTCACTGTATATTGATCAAATTTTATACAAGTATTAACTATGATGCAAACTATAAATCCTGTAAATTTCAAGTCAATACAAGAAGCCGTACTCGAGAAATAAAAATATTAAACAAATATTAAAAAAATATAAACTTAAATGTTTTTAAAATTTATTAATAGATATACCTACAAAAACATACAGTAAATCAGGTGTATAAACTCTACTTCTCCACAAAATTTCAAAGCAATTCAATTAATTTTACTCCCGTAATCGTTGGACATAGAAAACTCATTTTTTTCCGTTTTAAATTTTTTACTCAGAAAATAATAACTTAAATCACTTCAAATTTTTATGGTAAATAGTTCTCGTGATAGCACATTAACATGATTTTTTTTAGGCTTTTATGTTTAATTTTAAAGGTATCATTTTTTTTTTAAAATCAAATTTTTTATTATAGCAAAAAAACGAATCAATCGACACACACACATCCGCACGAACATTTTACAAAAATACTGTATTTCGCTTCCAAACACCTCAAAAAACATTTATAATATGTTTTTACAAAACCTTCAAAAATCACTATTACAAAGCTTCCTCAAGGAGGAAGCAAAATAAGCAATTGCATTTGCACTAAAAAAATTACGAAAATCAAAATTTGAATGACAAAAATCAGTCTATTACACGCACGTGTACAATTATAAAGTAATACGCACTTGTAATTGACCAAATTTCTCCTCCTTTTTTAAAATGTTGCTGCATTGTGTTTTGTTTTTATTACCCACCTAGCGGAAATTTTAAAATATAAGAAAATGTACTAAACTTAATAAAAAGTAGGGATTCGTAAAATAGTGCAAAGAAGTATCAAATAAAGCAAAAAGATGTAGAAAAGTGTACCTTTAAGTTGGATTTCGGACATTTTTTGCGTTTTTGTAAGGAATTTAAAATATGAATGGTAAAAATCGACCGATTATAGGTATAAAAGGAGGAGAAATAATATAAAATGTACTTGCGAATTTACTTGCAAACCTTCACAACAACTATTATTACATTTATCGCTTTTAGCCGTTTGTGATTTGTAAATTAGTTATCTGATTTTTCGTGGATCAGAAAAGAGCACTTTGTTAATACTTGTTAAATCTGCGAATATGTTAGATGTGAAAGAGAGAGAAACGCTTCCTAAGTTATAAATCCCCTATATGTTTATATATATCGTCGATTAGGGCGAAGATGATACTAACTCGGCGCGAATGAAAGAAGGTAATAATTCGGCGAGTGAACTGAAAAATGTACCTACTATCTCGACGTTTAAGGAAGGTGCTACCTCGCCCCGGCTTCAAGAAGATATACTATCTTGCTGAGCAGTTTCAAGAAGGTGCTAACACGGTGCTACATGATAAAGGTACTATATATAGTTTCAAACCGCGCTGAACTAACACGTTAAAACCGCTCGGCTAAATAGTAACTTTGTGAAGCTGCGCCGACATAGTAACTTTTTGAAACTGCTAGACGAGATGATAGTACATTTTTCAATCTTCAATTTGCTAGCCGAGCTATAAGTGCCTTCTTGAAACCACGCCGAGGTAGCACCTTTTTGAAGTCACTTTGAGTTAGTACTTTCTTAAATTAGCGCTGAGTTAGTACCATGTTCACCTCAATCGTCGATATATGGACAAATTTACAGAAATGTTAACTTTTAAAAAGCGTTTAAATTACACTAAAATATATCTTTTTTTTTCTTGATTTTATGGCCTTGGATTTCTCCGTGATGCCACCGTACATGTTAGTTCACTAAAATATATGAAAAATTTGCATTTTATAGAGATATCTACTGCGCCCTTGTAGCGCATATAAAAAAAAAAACACATCAGAAAAGGAGTAACACAGTTAAACAAAGAATTTAAACCCAGTACGACTTGTGTGATTCGTATAGAGTAGCGAATGGAGGGCAACAAAATACATTTTAAAAAACGGGTTTTAAAAGTTAAAAGTTCTATGGATTTGCCCACATACTTGCGCTGCCTAAGACAAGTTATCACTTCTGCCGGGGCCCGTGGCCCGTTAGGCCCTCTTTCTCCTACTGTATTTTTTTTCTGATCAATAAAGTGGTGTTTGCAGGGGAGTCGGGAATAAAAAATATTTAATACAAAATCTTTACAAACGTGTTGAGTCTTATTTAAGTTGAAATAATGACGCACAATGAAAATATAATTGAAATCAGTTAGATCATTGACTTTGAGCTATTAGTTTTGTTTCTTTTTTTTAATTTCTGTTTTTTATATTTTCTATTTTATCATAGTTATGAATGAAATGTAAAAGGACATTTGTCCATATATATTTTTAAATAAATAAATAAATAAAATAGATACTTTGTAGGTGCTGTGTCTTTGAAAATCTTCAGTATTCCAATACTCAATATTTTCTTAATAATGTAAAGTCAACTTTTTGCATTCTAAACTCGTGTTAAAGATTAAACTGAAATAGTGAAAAATTTGAATTTTGGAAATGTTACTATGTTTAGAAGCTGGAGTTGAAATGACAGCAATAATAGTATATTACGATACAAGTGCGATAAAAGTGATTTTTGGACTCGCGTGAGGTTAGCGCCCATTATAAAAGTCCTTGTTTTCTTATAATGTTCAATAACTGCTTAGATGCATTGCTGTAGTAGAAAATTGAAATGTTATATGATGTAATATAAAAAAGATCCCGAAAAGGACACTTTGAAAAGAAAAGAATTCATAAAGAATTTTCGAATGTCCGTAATAAATAAACACTTATAGTATTGTTTATGAAGAAAAAAGAAAAGAAAAATGAAATGAAATAAAAAAAGAAATTGTTCTATAATGAAATTTTCTTTATGAATGCTTAATTGTATATTAAAACACTTGGCAGAAAAAAGCATTAAGAATTCATTAAAATGTTGTTATATGCTTTGACAATGCTAATCGGGATATTATCTGTTTGTTTGCAGGTTGAAAAGTGGAAAAGTGAAGGAAATTAAGGTGAGAACAGTATGAGGGAAGCCGACGCGAATGAAATGTGTGAAATGAAGATAAAAAGCAAGCTCTTATCAAGCGTTCGAATAGTATTTTTCGTCGTCGGCACCGTACTCATCGGGTTCGCCGCCCTCTGCAACTCTCTCACATGGTAAATAATGTTTGCGAATAACTGTTGTTGCTAGCACTTGTTGCGCTTACGAGCTGTTATTGTCTATTTGAAGGCATCTCGAGCGAATTTGGGGCGCTTCTGGTGATTTTTGGCAGGCTCAGTGGGAGAAAATGCTGCAGATATTTGGCGATGAGCCAGAAACGTACTGGGTTTACGGTGAGTTATCTTTGTATAGAATAATTGATGAGCTTGTGAGTTGGGACTGTGCCGTTGCTGTCAACGTGTTGCTCCTTTTGACTTTTCCATTCTCAGGCTCAACTGCTCTACCGTTCCTGGTTTACTGGACAGTGGGCGGCGTGTACACGCTCATTGACATCAGCAATCGACCAGCGGCGCTGCGCCGCTACAAAATTCAACCGGGAACGAACGAGCCGGTAAAAGGCAGCGATCTAGCCCTCGTCATCGGGCAAGTCTTGTTCAACCAGATTGCCGTAGGCCTGCCGCTCGCATTCTGCGGTTACCGCTTGATGCAATGGCGAGGGTTCCAGCCTCTCCATCAGCTACCGAGCTTCCACTCGTTCCTAGCCGAGATCGCCTTCCACATCCTTTGCGAGGAAATCGCTTTCTACTATTCGCACCGACTCCTCCATAAACGGCAGCTCTACAAGTACATTCACAAGCAGCACCATCAGTGGACAGCTCCGGTCGCGGTTACAGCAATCTACTGCCACCCTCTTGAGCACATCGGCTCCAATCTTTTACCTCCGTTTCTGGGAGTCTTCCTCCTTGGCTCACACGTTGCTACCGCCTGGCTCTGGTTTTCTCTCGCCATACTCTCCACCCTCAATGCACATTCTGGTTATCACCTGCCTTTTTTCCCCTCACCCGAAGCCCACGACTTCCACCACCTCAAGTGAGTTGACCAATAGCCACTTCACCCCGAGCCTTCACTCTTCTCACAACTTACTACTTTTACTTTTTTATTTTCAGATTTAACCAATGCTTCGGAGTCTTAGGAGTGCTGGATCGATTTCACGGGACGGACACCATGTTCCGCAATTCAAAAGCATACGAGCGACACGTTATGCTCCTAAGTTTCACGTCGGCTCGCGAAGCTTTTCCCGATGATCAACACGTCAAGTCCAAATTTAACATTGACGCACTTCCGCACTTCCCCGATGCTGCTAAAACTATTTCTAGACATTAAATTTCTTCCTTTCTTTCATTTTTCTCTCAAGACCGCGTCAATTTATCTGATTAGATCCCCGCTCATTTTTACAAGGGATTACTTCTTTTTAACAGGACCATTTTATTGCGTTATTCAATTATTGGCTCATCGGGTTATTGGTCTTTTGCCTTTTTGCCTTTATGCCTTTTTGCCTTTTTGCCTATTTCCCTTTTTGGACTATTAGGGATGCCTAGAATATAATTCCCCGTATTTCATAGCAAGCAAAATATTTTTGTAAATAAAACAATATTATTTATTCTTGCTAAACTTAAAGCGATATTCACCAATTGTATCGGTAAAAATGTGATAATGAAGAATTTTTTGCACAAAAATACTTGTGCGCAAATAATTAGGTAATTATTTAAGGTAACATAATAATTGTCATTGTAATGAAAATTTTTCCACATACAACTTTATATTTTTCTACAAAAAATCTATATACATACAAATTTGTAACTTTTATTTAATAAACATTTTCAATAATCTATACATCATTAAACAGTACATTCATTCTTTATACATAAAATTCAGATGTTAGTAAAAATATTTTATTTATTTATACTTATATATTATGCGACTGTAAAAATAGTATATTATAGCACGGGTGCGGAAGATGATTATTTAACTTATTTATTAATTATTTATTATTTAACGAACTGAATATAATCACTTACGCACCAGTACTATACGATATTTTATAGCACGTGGGCCGAAAATTGTCATTAAAGTTGACATTTTGAGGTTAGAGTGCTAATATAAAGATAAATTACCCATTACACAAATTTAATGTAGCTTTTTGCTACATTAATTAACAAGTTAACGTACAAAGAAGATTTTTATATTGGGATTTTTCAATAAAATTCTATAAATTATTAATTAATCTTTTATTATATTCCTTAGCAAAAGTTACAATGACTAAATCTTAATTAGTATATTAATAGAAAATTTTTTCTATAAAATTTTATAAATTGAGATTTAAAATGATGCAGAAATGCAAAAGTTTTTCTTTTATTATAACAATCTAAAAATAATTTGTCTGGTAAATCATCATTAACAAATTGGTATACCTATATATTAGTGATATGTACAATCATTCTATATATGAAATACATTTATTTTTCATCTTCTAGTTATAAAAATAAATTTTAACATTTGCAAATCAGTCAAACAATTTTTATTTATAATTTTTCTTTTTAGTTGTTTTATTGCATTATCTGTGTTTTATATTATTAATGGTATACTTTCAATCTAGAAAATAGAGAATCAAATACGCAAACAATTCAACATTTTGAACCATTAAAAATGGCACAATTTGATATTACATCAAACATATTCTGTGGCTTCCTGGAAGGAGTACAAATCCATTTTTTGTGACAATTGAGTTATTTCTCAATATGCTCAATGCTTATGCAAGAGCTACATATCTTGTAAGGGTCCTTTTTCACATGGCACACGCGAAATTGTCCAAAAAGATACCAAAGAATACTAGCTATGGGCAAAAGGGCATAACTCCAATATTTCTGGCAATAGGTCCATAATAGTATGTTTGTTTTAATTTGTTCGATTTCATTGAGTAGATTTGTAAAAGTGCACTTTCGATTCGTTCCCAGAAATACGAGTTAAGAGTTTTTTTTTAGTAACTCCAGATACTTTAATGTTACAAAACTAAAAAGTAGAGTTATGCCCTTTTGCGGGAAGCTACAGATTATATTTTACACATTGAAATTTGTAAAATTTATCAAAATTTGTTTTTTTTATAAAAATATATTGGGATAATAATTAGAAATCTACTCATTATACATTCCATCGATAAGAAAATCCATTCTGCGATAATGTCTTTTATCCCAATAATCTCTACCTCTCTTATACAAAATATAGAAAGCAACGGCCAATAAAGGTAATGCTGTAACTGTAATAACACCAGGCACAATGTAATCAATTTTCCTTGGAATTCCAAATGGCGATTTATTTGTGGGAGAAGCTGGAATTGGCTTATCTGCTTCCTTTTCTCCAATTGTAACTACTGGTTTTGGTTTTGTTCTTTTTGCAGTTTCAAGAGTAGAAGAGTTAGTTCTATTGACTTGTTCAATTTGTGTTATTTCACTTATTGGTGCAATATTGGATCTATTTAAATTCTTAATAGAATTTGATAACATTGTTAATTTTGTGGCTGGATGTTTGCGCAATTCATAGGCAGTGCTCAAATGGGTTACTGTGGTTCTCTCTGAAGAACTGTAGATATTTTCATTCATTTGAATAGAGACACCTCTTTGTGGTACATTTTTGCTTAATTTATCAGTAATTTTCGTTGTCGCAGTCACCCTTCCTCTTGGGGATAATTCTGACAAAGGAGGTTGGCCCTCTATTACAATTGGTATTAGCTGAAAAGAGAAGCCATGAATTAATTCTTAATAGATGCAGAAAGAAAAGATATAAATCTAAATTATTTGTGTAAATACTAACATTTTTTAAAGCAGTTTGATTTTTAATAATAGCATCTGTTGGTTTGTAGTAGAATTTGTTATCTTCAAATGTTGAATGAATGCCCATTACAACCTGATGCATAATCCATGGAAAAATAACAATTGAGTAGAATCTCAACATATTTTTCGTTTAAATTTTTATAATAAAAAACAATATCTACAGAGATAGTTTAGGTTGAATTGAACTTGTTTATATTGTGCACATCTGTATATAGATATATATAAATGTAGTTAACAGAAATTTTTTTAACAAATAGTACACATGTATCTATAAATGAAGTAATAAAAGAAAAAAAAAACGATATAGTGAATCACCAATCACACGCTCAAATGTGCAGCTTATTTTCCATTTTAAAAAATAGGGGAAAAATAATTTGTATGGTAAATAAACAGGTGTCTACTGTGTGATGCAAAGCGGAATTCACTCGCTAAGCATTCTGCAGCAACCTTCGACATGACACTATATTACTATTATTAATGAACTATATGACTGTATAATACATGTATGTAAATGATACATATGGGTTCTTGCTGATTACACTGCAGTATCCAGCGGTAGAGTGGCATATTTTCAATCATCACACTTTCACAGTTCCATACCGGTTTCACACCAGAATTAAAAGCAGATTTCCACTTTGCCAGTAAACAGTAAAACAGGACTCAGGAGCAGAGGGGAGCCTTTCTTATAGTTTCGTGTTGGGAAATCGGGAGCGATTTATAGCTCTACCAGATACAAACTGTAACTTATAACAACATTCATCCGAGTTTCCGATTTTCCTACATTTTGATATTTTAAATGCTGCCAAGGATTATCGATTATGTAGAAATCATCATTATCTACGACTTAAATTATTGGAAGTAATAGCCACTTTGGCTCATTGACAATAAGTATGGCACATGTTAGAATTTGACATTCGTTTAACATTGTTCAAACAATAGTCACGCAGGTCATGCTTATAATTTATATGCACTTGATATTTGTGTCATACGGAAGTGAACTGTAAACAGTTAAACACTATCAGTGTCAATTCCTTCCTGAAAATATTAAGTGTTGTGTTGAATAAAATTTCATGAAAACCTTTTTTATTTTAACGCAGTCCTCTTGTTTATATAAAGTTTTTTTAAAAGTCAAAAGTTATAAAGATAAGGGTATGTACGTACATAACCTTAAAGAATAGTAACAAGCCTTGATAAGTTATTTTGAAGTAAAAAAATGTTTTATTATTTTCTTTAGTTACTAAGTAAAATAGCAATATGAGGACCAGAAGTAACTCTGGGGTCCGTTTAGATTATTACCAAAGAGTAGTGCACAAAATCATCATGGATCATCAAAATCCTGTGACTGGACTCTTTCCTGCTAGTCGTGACAACAATCATGCCTGGATTCGTGACAATGTTTATACAATATTGGCTGTTTGGGGCTTATCTATGGCTTACAAGAAGACTGCAGATGCAGATGAAGATCGAGCAAAAACTTATGAATTAGAACAAAGCTGTGTAAAACTTATGAGAGGTCTGTTGATGGCAATGATGCAGCAAAAGGAAAAAGTTGAAAAATTTAAATCTACTCAAAATCCCTTGGATGCTCTTCATGCCAAATACAGTTCTGCAACTGGTCAAACTGTTGTTGGTGATACAGAATGGGGGCACTTACAAATTGACTCTATTTCATTGTACCTATTAATATTAGCTCAAATGACTGCCTCTGGTTTGCAAATTGTATTTAATTTAGATGAAGTGAGTTTTCCCTTAAATAAGAAAAGAGAATTTCAGTGCAATTAGAAATATAAGCTCTTAGACAGTATTTAATTATTTTTATTATTTGCAGGTAGCATTTATACAAAATTTAGTTTTTTACATTGAATCTGCTTACTGTACACCTGACTATGGTATTTGGGAAAGAGGAGATAAAACAAACCATGGATTGCCAGAGCTGAATGCCAGCAGCATTGGAATGGCCAAAGCTGCTATGGAGGCTATGAATGAATTAGATCTGTTTGGGGCTAGAGGTGGGCCAACATCTGTCATCCACGTTTTAGCAGATGAAGCACAAAAGTGTCAAGCAGTTTTGCAATCTATGCTTCCAAGAGAATCCAATTCTAAAGAGCTTGACAGTGGTCTGCTTTCCATTATTAGTTTTCCAGCTTTTGCAGTTGACGAGCCAAACTTAATTCAACAAACACGAGAAGCTATTACTAAAAAATTGCAAGGAAAGTATGGTTGTAAAAGATTTTTGAGAGATGGATATAGAACACCAAAAGAAGATCCCAACAGGTTCGTTGAGTATTAGAAAATCATTTTTAGTTATGTTTAATCTTTATAAATTACACTTGTAAAATTAAATTTTTAATCTTAAACCTGCAGAATCTTTTAAAATAATGCTTGAAATATAACTTAAAATTTTTTCTCGACCATCTAAGATTTATCACCTTCACTCAGGGTGATCTTTATGTCAGGTTGAGAAAGTGTGACTTAAGAGGATTAAATATTATATCTTTTATTTAGTTAATATTTACATTCAGAATTTCTCTTGTGATTACAGATTGTATTATGAACCATGGGAATTGAGGATGTTTGAAAACATTGAATGCGAATGGCCTTTATTTTTTTGTTACTTAATCTTAGATTATTGTTTTCAAGGGGACCAAGAATTGGTAATGAAGTATTCAAAAGCACTTGAAAATATTACTGTAAAAACAGAAGATGGTATAAGATTAGTGCCTGAGCTGTATGCAGTTTTACCCCAAAAAGTTGCGGCTGAATATGCAGAGCCTGGAAGTCAATTAAGGGAAGCTTTGGGTAGAACTCCATTTATGTGGGCTCAATCTTTGTACATTTTAGGAAAATTACTTCAAGAGGTAAAGTTGTTTGTTCTATATAATTGATGGTTCTGTACTAAAAGTAAATCAAATATTTATTTTTAAGGGTTTCTTGGCAGTTGGAGAATTAGATCCTTTAAATCGAAGACTGTGTAGTGAGAAAAAGCCAGATGTTGTTGTTCAAGTAGTCATCCTTGCAGAGGATGCAGAAATCCGCGAAAAAATTTCTCAGCATGATATTCATGTCCAAACAATTGCAGAGGTGGCACCTATTGAAGTACAGCCTGCCAAGGTTCTGAGTCACTTATACACTTATTTGGGTATGTTAAGTTCACAAATTATGAATAAGAAGCTTGGAATCAAAATATTGATCAGAAAATTAAAATATTTTACTAGGACGAAATAAAAAATTAGGATTATCTGGACGCAATTCAAGAGATGTTGGCATATTAAGTACAAGTAAACTCTACTCACTGCACGACAGGATTTTTGCCTTTACTCCTCAAGTAAGTTGTCTTATTATTTGACAAATTCAACAATTTATCTTTTCTTACAGTCCCCTTTGGAAGGTCCTAATGCCTTTATGAACGATATGAAATGTGTCAATGTATTTCAATATATTTCTTGTTCTTGCGTGAAATTCAGTTGACAGACATGACTCGCTTCTACATCGCTTCGGACTATGAACTCATGATTGACATATTCAAAGGGGAAATTAATTTCTTAAAGTCTAGCTGGCAGAATATGTTAGGCCGCCCACTTGTCGTCATGCCCCTCAAGAATGTCCATTTAGGTACAGTAAAGCTTCATAAAAAAGCCATAAACTAGGGTGTTTCTCTCACTTTTAATACTTATTTTATGGAGAAAGAATAAAAATGAAATCTTAAGCCATATTTATATGGCGATTGTGTTACAACTGAGGCAATTGTCATTAACCAGCATGTATGCGTATTATCCTTTTTTAGCTTGTGCTAAATTGAAAATTCTGTGAAAAACTATCTGCATTATAAAATAAATCGATTAAGATTGTTTTTCATAATTTATAAGCAGATACTATTAGGATTTTATTTATTATTTAATATAACAGTATCTTAGTGAATTGATGAACTACTCACTAAGTAGTCTAACTGGTTTTCTTTGGTGTGCATATATGTTGCATGTGTTAGAACATTGATGTCGAGGACTACTACACGTCGAATGATGCTGCCTTTTTAGCTGATACATTCACAACCAACTTGGCTTTCCTTACCATCAATTGGAAGCAAATGCTCGGCAGACCGACTGTAACACTTGTTGCTACTAATAGCTACTTAGGTATGCCTGTAGCTATCTAAGAGTTAGTTGCTTTTACAGTGTAACAGCAATGAGCATTTAAGCTACGCCATTCCTTTACATTGTGCATTACATGACAAGATGGACACTGGTTCACTCATTCGTCAGAAAGTAGTCTTGGTTATTATTTTCTTTTTTCCAGACCAAGGCAAGATCCCCTTAGCTATGATTACAACAATGAAAAAGCTTAAAAGTGGTTATATTAATGGAACCCGAGTGTCTCTTGGAAATTTGAATGATTTCCTAAGTACTTCTTGCATTACCAACTTGAGTTTCCTCGGTAGTGCAGAGGATGGCCGACCTGACAGACTTAATCCAAAGGTGAGAAACTGGATAATCTATGAAGATGTTCTGATTATATAAGCTGTCGTTTATTTTTTACTGTCATTGGTTGTCTAGGTCCAAAAATATTTAGACGAACATCTGATGAAAGCTTTTCCATTGCGCACAAGCTTACTGAATAGGCCTGCAACTGGGAGTGGAAGAAACCTTAAGCGTAGAATGTCTGTAAAAGGAGCAATTAAAAAGACAAGATCGATCGCGGTAGAACGTACGTATATGTTGAGGAGAAAAAATATTAGTCAACTGATGACATAAACACTTGATTGTGAATTTATTTGCATGATAATCCGATCGAGAGAGGAATAATTATACGAATTTAATACTAATTCATTCAGCGACGGAAATTCCTATTGTACTCCAAGAACGTAAGTTTCCAATGCTAACCGCATGAAATGTAGTAGTTCACTTTCTAATTTTTACTTATAATGTTTGTTACTTCTAGTAATTCTGTCAATCTAAAAAATGTGTAAAAAATGACTCCGAGAATGTACATTTTAATTTATTCGACTTGAAGTCTTGAACTTTTGTTTAATCTTTCTTTTAGCGGAAATACTCGGCATGGCTGGAGAGGATCGAAGGCCTTCGGCAGTTCTTTCCGGCAACCCGTTCATTAAAGTGACCGACACTACGCTCACTCCTACATCGACAGTTGTTTCGTCTCTTGATCGCACTCCCTCGCCGACGGAAGAGATACTTACGTGGAAGCCGCACTCGCCAAAACCCGCCAGACAACGAATGAACTCGGAAACTCAGTACGCTGACACCGAAGTCGAAGAGCTGATGGCTATGCTACGCGAGACTGAAAGTTTGGAGGAACAAGGCGATATCCTACAGTATTTGGCAAGTGATTTTGCTCAAGCAAACTCTTCATTAGTTTAATACATTTAATCTTGTTTTTTAACCATCTTTCAATGTTTAGGTAGACTCCCAAGGGCTATACTTCAACACGGGAATGCTGGAGGATGGACATCCAGTACTTGTTAAAGATCTTCTGAAAGGACTTTACGAGAAGGCTTGCCAACAAAAGATGTGGGGAATCGTGCGTCATACTGCCGGTACCTATATTCAATGAAATTATAAAACAACTTGAAAAGAGTTCATAAGAAAAGACTTGAAAAAACCTTTACTCTAGGACTCTAAAGTGCTAATCGGTTCAACATTAAATTAGCTTTTATTCCAGTAGCTACTCTTTGATATCTAGTAATTCGTTCTGGATTATTTCTCACAATCTCACAAATAATACATAAGATTGTGCTGTTCAATATATTTTCCCTATTAACAGTAAATTATTAGCAAAGAGTAATTAAAGTTAAATTAATGCTGAGCCGATTAGCACTTTTGAGACCCAAGGTTAACAACATTTATCAAAAGTTATTAATTAAAACATAAAAGAAGACTGAATTCATGCCGCAATGCAATTCTATTTTACAAATTGTTTCCTAAATTTTTGCTACATAATATTAAGATATATTAAGATGAAATTCGGCACACTCGTTTGTAAGACATAAACGAACATTGATTTATCAAAAAAATCCCCTCCTTAAAGTAATAGTAATGCAATTTACATGTAAGTACTTATTGCGTTTGTTCAAAGGTATGCTAGGTAAGCGCGTCGAGGATCTGGCCAAAGCCGTGACAGACCTTCTTGTACGTCAGAAGCAGGTGACGGTGGGCATGCCGCCGGCGAACGAACACACGATCGTTGCTCCACTGCCTGAAAATGAGTTGCGTTCGCTTATTCACCAAGCTTACGGCGATGATGAGTCGACAGCTATGCTCACGCAAGAGTTGCTAGTTTACTTAGCCATGTTCATCAGAACAGAACCTCAACTTTTTCTCGAGATGCTCAGGCTAAGGGTGGGACTCATTATACAAGTTATGGCTACTGAACTATCGAGAACACTTATTTGCAGTGGAGAGGAGGCCTCTGAGCATCTCCTTAATTTGTCACCCTTTGAGATGAAGAATCTTCTGCATCACATCATTAGTGGCAAGGAATTTGCCATAAGCAGCGGTATCTACTAGTTTCTTCAATTTGTTTTATTCTTTTTTTTACTTTCTTCTTTATTTAGCTGTATCTCATCTTTTACCTTGATTTCATTTTCAGTTGGTCGTGGAAATTTTTCTGTCATTAGCTGTAAATCTAGTCGAGTTAGTAAGGTACAATTTTACTTGCTTTATTCAAAAGACTTTTTAACCATTTCTATTCTATTTAAGACAAAACTATTTCTTGCTCTTTTTTTCCTTTTTCTTGTTAGAAATCACAAATTGGAGGCTTCCTAAGTGCTGATCAAGAAAATGCAGAGATGGAGCCTGATAAACAAGGTCAATGGTTGAGAAGAAGACGATTGGATGGAGCTTTGAATCGTGTGCCACGTGATTTTTATCCTAGAGTTTGGCATGTACTCGAAAGAGTATGTTTCAGTCAATCAACTACAACATTTACATTTCTTTGTGATAATATGATAAATTTATTTTTAACAGTGTCAAGGTCTTGCAATTGAGGGAAGAATTCTTGCTCAAAATCTTACCCAGGAAATGACTCCAGGTGAATTAAAATTTGCACTTGCTGTAGAGACTGTTCTAAATACTATACCACAACCAGAATATCGTCAATTAGTTGTTGAAGCACTCATGGTTCTGACACTTGTTACTGAACACAATGTAGCTACTTCTTTGGGTGGACTGATAGCAGTTGAACACTTAGTTCACAAAGCAAATGCCATTTTTTTAGAAGATCAGGTTTGTAACAAAAATATTGTTTATTTCTTGCATCTGTTCCGTATAACTCAATTTGATTATTTAGATGAAAATTGATGGAGATGCTACACTTTGCTGTGCAAAGCCAAAGGAACATAGAGAAACTACAGCATTAGGCACATTGCTTTGTGGTGGAGCTGCTTATGTCTGTCAACACTTTTATGATTCTGCACCAAGTGGAAGTTTTGGAACTATGACCTACATTACAAGAGCAGTAGCTAGCTTATTAAATTGTTTACCGAAAGAAGGCGATTTAGAATGTTCAGTTTCTTGAAACAGCTACTGTTTACTTTGTAGTAAAATTTGTTCATTCAGAGCATACTGCTATACAGTATAGCGTTTATTATTTTGAAACTTAAAATTTCTGAATCTAAACCAAATTATTTATATGTACATAATCGTATATAGTACACATACAACAATTTCTCCATTATTATTCAATGTTTAAAAGAATATATCCAATCAATGTTTGCACTCGTACAACTTTTATTTCTTTTAAAACTTTTTATTTACAAATTAACGAAATATCAATACCTTTTTAAAGTGCTGTAGTACTGCTTGATTTGTCACTGAATGGATTAAATTTTGATAACCATGATTTGGGACTAAATAATGAATAAAAATACATTAAACAGCTGAAGAAAAAAGATTTATATAAAAGATCGAATTTCTTAACAAACCTTTCATTATTTTCTTGTAATATTTCCCCTTCTTGAAGCTTTTTCAATAATTCTTGCCTGAAGCTAACTTTCAGAGGTATAGGGTTATATGCATCTAATTTAATTTTGGTAAGTTTTTTGCATGCATCTTTGAATGAATATCCATACCACTCTATTTCTTTTCTTGTGTACTATAAAGGAAATAAGTCAATTTTATTAAAATAAAGTAATAGGTAAAATAAAGTAATGAATAAAATTAATATTATATGACTTGCATTTGCTAAATAATGTTGATATTTTGCATAAACTTCTTCTTTTTTGACAGGGTCATCAGCATAAAGTGTTTTATCTGCTAAACTTACAAGCATTTCTCGCTTCAATTGAAGAGCAAGTAGTGATTTTAAATCACATGCACGAGTCTGATAAAAAAGTTCAATTAATTTAGAAATTAATTTAAATGCTTATGGCATATGTACGTGTAATTGATTACCTTTAACAAATAGTGATCAAATCCATAATTTTGATGAATTAATTGCAGAGTTCGATTAGTTACAATTGTTCTCATATATTTGTCAAGTATTTCACTATAAATAACAGATTTTTTTATTTGTGGAACCCAATAATGGACAGTTCTACGATTGTAATTATGTCTTTTAAAAAACCCTTGTACTACAGCTTCTCCACCCCATATACCTTGATCAAACTCCTTTGGATATTTCAGTGGCAATGGAACATTTTGCACGGGTACACTATAATGAAACAAATAAATTATATTCTGAAAAGATTTTGCTATGGCTAATCAGTGGAGAGATTAAGTACATTGATCCATCTTCTTTTTTTTCATATTTGCCTGGCTTTGGTATGTAATGAACAGGGGATGGTTGTTGCAACTTCCATTCTTTCCAAAACTTTTTATATTCTTCTGGTAATTCGGCGCCTATACCTGTGCTCCAACGATTTGGTTTTGGAAATCTATATAAAAGCTGATTGTAACAGAAAAAGTATTAGGCAGTAATTTAATAGGTTATAAAAAGTCAAGTAATTAACAATTTCATTTAGAAATCTTACTTTGCTTGCTTCAACAGGTATTGTCATCGTATCAAATTACTTTTATTTAAATATTAAAAAACATTAAAAATGTTCCTTTTTTATTTTTTTTATTTAAATGTGTAACAAATAAGACTAAGGTTGTAACTTGTAAGTGATCTATATTATTATATATTAGGCCGTGTCTACATGGTAACCCCTCCCCATCCCTATCCCGTACCCATACCTCGTACCCTTATCCTGTCCCCGTCCGATTTTTCTATAGAGCCTGCCGTCTAGACTATCATGTGCTTCATTGCGAGTTCCGCCTGTTACATAAAACTGAAGATAGAAGCAATACGTTTGTTCTTTGCAGTGCAGCGAACCACGGAACAGCGCAGAACAGGGGGGCGGAACCTATTGTAGAGAGACTTACGGTCGTTATCTGAGAAAAAGTTCTCTTATTGGTATAGGGATACGGGGTACAGTTGGGGGCTGTCTTGCTGTCTACATGCTACCCCTACCCTTACCACTTAGGCCGTGTCTACATGGTAACCCCTCCCCATCCCGTCACCATCCCGTCAGCATCCCCTCCCTACCCCATCCCTA
>JAXIUT010000021.1:18657709-18687312 GCA_035586675.1 Eurytoma californica
TAAGTGAATACGTATATATAGTTATAGTAAAAGTATGGAAACAAGTCCTGCGGAATATGCCAGAGCCCAGCACTGGGTAGGGGTAGGTAATACCAATATACCATGTAGACAGTCCCTTGGAGAATGCGGACTCAGGCGTACTACCATTTTGCCGGTACAATCCTGACTCATTGTTATCTGGGCATGTGCCTATATATGTCGCTGGTTGTGGAATAAGCAAAAGACAACCGGCGAGACGGTGACCTTCTAAAAATTATAACCTGGAAGTTGCAATTTCAAAAGGGCACGCTTCAATTTTATCGTTTATTTTCAGATTATTTAAACATATAAGAGTGGGATTGCACCCATAAAGGTGTTCTGCTTATAAACTTATTAATTTATTACAATTATTGAAATATTCTCGCAATGATGCTGATGAAGGCATGCGTGAGGTACCGACGAGGCGTAGCGTAGGTTATAAGTGCATCGATCATTCTGTACTGGTTAGCAGTGATCAGTTAGCAGTTTTCAGTTAGCAATTAGCAGCATTGTATTATCAGTTATTAGTGCTGGTATGCACACATGGAATGTGGAAATCTGGAAGTAGAAACATATACACACGAAGCATCGAGGAAACGAGACAGCGTCACACCATAGCGCGCTATTTCTCATTTACAACTTAAAAAATAGTCGCCATATACTAACAGTCACTGCGGAAAATTACGGTCGATGCGAAATAAAACTAAAAAATGGAATATCATGAGGAGAACAATATTATGATGGAAGAGGATTTTCAAGCACGTGTAAGTACTTATTCCTACTCTGGGCTTAATAATTCAATTTTCTGATCTAATTCTAATTATTTCTCCTTAACAAATAAAGCAGGAGGAAGTTCAAAAAATGAACAAAAGTAAACAAGTTTATAAAGACACAATAACTTTAATCAAATTGAAGATGAGCAAAGCAGAGTAAGCTTGACTTGAAATACAGTTTCCATTTTTTCTTTTCTTTTTTTCATTCTCATTTTTTATTTTTATATTACTTTTTATAAATCTTTATTTTCAGTACATTAATTAGGCAATATAATGACAAAATGAAAGAATGTGATTTATTAAATGAAGAACTAGCTATAATAAAAAATGACAAAGAAGATACATTGAAAAAGTATAATCAGACAATGGAAAAACTCACAAGAATAGAACTGGTAAGTTAGAGATTTCCATATATCATTTATTTATTATCAATCAAATTTTATAATAAATTAATGTTTTTTCAATCAATTGAAACAGTCAAATTCAAATTATAAAGAATCCCTAGAAACATTAAAACATTTATCAGAAAATCAGAAAATTAAATTGGATGAAAATGAAAAACATATAAATCAGCTTTTATTCAAAATTAAAGAGATGGAACAAAAAATAGCAAAATTTGAAGGTACAAAATGTGTAATTTTTATATATTCCTAAGTTACTTTTAAATTGTAAATAAACTATGTATTGTTTAAATAATACTGATCAATATTTATAAAATAATTCTGTCAATAAACAGAGGATAACAAAACTTTAGAGCAAGAGATTAAATCTGCTAAAGCATCAGTTAAAATTGCAACAAAAAAATCTGTCCAATTGAAACATCAAGCAAGTCAAACTTTAAGTAAACTATCATTATATTTAGTTTTCTGCACTACTTACAATCATTTGTAATTATTTTCTAATCTTTATCTTTTTTCAGTCTTAAAAACGCAAGAAATTTCAGTAAATACTGATCCTATAGCAACATTATCACCTAAAAAACTTAAAATGAAAGATAAATGTGTAATAACTGACAATAATAGTTATGTTAAAAAGGAACCTTTTCCTATATTTTGTTCAAAATGTGATGTTCTAATTGAGCCAGCACCTGTTGATCAAATTCTAAAAATCATGTCTTTCAATCCACCTCTTCTATCTGAATGCCATTCACCTCCAAATTCCCCAAGTAAATGTTTGTTTATATATTTATTTATTATTATTTTACACTCCTAAAATATCAGCATAAGTAATTTAACAATTAATTTATTAAATTCAACCTTAACAGATCTAAATACACAGAGCCCGCAAGTCTTTGAACCAATTGAAATGAATTCATGTAATGTAACAAAAAGTGATGAAAATAATCTAGAGCCAGTCGTATTAAGGAAGAAAAAATGCAAGAGCTCGGTGAATTTTCCCAAAGAAATAGAACATTCTTCTTTTATGGAAATTGACTCGTTAAATAGAAAAATCAGTAAATTAGAACATTTTATGAAGAAAGTAAAAAAGAACAAAAGAAAGAAAAAGCAGAACTGCTGTCACCAAAACTGCTGCTCTTCGAAGAAAAATATTAAATTTATAGTACAACTTCCAAACCAGGAAGAAATATTTGAATATCGAAAACGTGAAAAATGTAATCAACAAAATCTTGGATTTTCTAAAAGAAGATTGAATATTTTAAAAAGGCAATATATAAGTGACAACAAATGGAAAATTGAAAATTGTTCAGGTTTAAAAAAAAAGAGAAAATTATCAAGTGCAGAAAATTATCAGTTGCAAGGTGAAAACAGATTAAAAAAAAAGAAGCCCCTAAATCAAGAACAGAATACCCTATTTAACTGTGAAAAAGATCTATTTTCAAATGATGAAATGATGGAAAATTGTAATTGTTCAACAAAGAGTTTGTCGCCTTCAAATCTTTTAGAATCGGTAAGATTTAATTTTTAATATACACTTTGTTATTATATTTAAAAAAATGTCAACATCTGGATTTTACAGGATGGTGATTGTTTGTCTTTTAATGAAGGCATAGACATTAATTCAGATGTAACTGAACAGTTTATTCAAGGCGAAAGTATTGCTAGATCTAGTCAAATTTCAGACTGTAATGCTATTTGTCAGAACAATTTGGAAAAAGAAAATAATAATTTGCCAGAAACTAATTCATCATTTAGTAATATATCACAAAAAAATGAAGTTCTTTTCTCTGATTGTAATCTAGATTTAAGGATAGAAAATAAGAAGATAAATGGTGATTTAGTTAAAGTTAATGATGAAGAAAATTTAGAAATCAGTTTAGCTGCTCAATTACCAAATAGAATCCCTAATACCAGTAGTGTACCTGTGGAACAAAACAAGACATTTTTTACACATCCTCCTAATATCCTAAATTTTAAATATCCTCCTAATCCTGAAGACAAGGCATTATTAAGTGCCAAACACATAGATAATAATTCCACCTGCAGTACTAATGTTCAAGAATCTCAAAAATTTAGTACTGACATTAGTTATAAAAATATTTCATTTGACCAATTGCCCTGTGGATCAGCCAATATTGAAAAAGCGTATAAAAATTTAGAAAGTGGAAATTTAAATGTTGTTGAAAAAGGTAACTCTCAACTATTGAATAAAGAAAGTATTAAATTAAAAATGATAGATACAGAAAAAAACATGGAGAGTCCTTTTTATTCTGAGTCATCTATTAATTTACCGACAATACAGAAGCCCCAACAAAAAGTATATACTTGTTCAGAAATTCCAATAGGCACTGATTTATTGATTCAATTGGCTAATAAACAATCAATAACTGATGATTATCCATCAGATCTACAAATTAAGAATTTTGAACAAGATATTTCATCCAACGAAATTGAATCCAATAATGATGATGCTATTATATCTGAAGTATCGTCAGAAGAGAATATGCCATTGCCTAGTATATCAAAATGTCGAATTTCCAATAGAACAGCAAAAACATGTTCAAAAATTACACGAAAAAAAAAGTTATTAACAATAATAAGAAACATTAAAAAAAGTAGCAAACGTCCACTTAGTGCTAATAAACTAGAATCACCTACATCTCAGATTATTGACAAATCTTCAGTTGAATTATTGGATTCGAGTCCTATGGTTCAACCATCAAAAGAGCAAAGTTCAATCTTTGAAAATATATCTATTGATCTTCCTAGTAAGAAACAACGTATAGCTCATACACCAAAAAACTATGTAAATGTTGACGAGTTAAAAATTAATAGTATTAATGAAAACTGTGAATCTGACGTTTATGTTACAAAAACTACAAAGAAAACCAATGTCATTTCTGAAAAACCAGCAGAAAAAAGTAATGATAAAATTTCTATATTATTGGAAGACTATGATAAAACTTGTAAAGAAAGAATAGAAATTGAAAGAAATTTGAAATCACTCAACCCAATAATCTTGAATTACAAAACTGAAGTTACTATAAATAATGACTGTAATTTAGTAACTAAAGATTTCAGTTTAAGAGATTTATCGCAAGATTTGAAAAGTAGTGAATCACAAGAAAGCTTCATTTTAGATAAGGATTGTACTGATAACACTATCGAAACAAATTTTACTGAAAAAGGTATTTAAATACTTTCAATAATTTGGTCATTTTTTTAATTTACATTTTTACACTATTTTAGGTAGTAAATTAGAAATTAATAATAAGTTAACTAATGAACAAGAGGAAGAGATAACTGTGATGAAAAATGAAGAAAAAAATCCAACAATAGAATTGCGATCTCGTCAAGTAATTGTTAACAATAAAGACAGTTCAACTACTAAAGTGAAGAAATTGTCAAAATATCAGTCATTTCCGAAGGTTTCATATGCAGATAATACTTGTCTAACTAACTCCATAATAGTAACAACTCTAAACGATTTTATTGCAAATTTGAATAATACCAGTATTATAAAAAAAAAAAAAATAGATATTAAGGAAAATAAAATTAATGGTAAATGTGTGAAAATATTTGCTAAGCACTTTTGCACATTATTTTATTAAGCTATTTATTAAACTAACTTGTTTCAGAAAAATTTATTGAAGAACAATTAGAATTATTAATGCAAGCAGAATGGACAATGGACATAAATTCAAAAATAGTAGAAAATCTTTTAGATTCTTTAGACATAAAAACTTTAGCACTGTACAATTATAAAATTTTTACTTAGATTTTTATATTCATTGCATTTATCCATATAATGATAAAATAATTTTATAATTTTGTATATGTTTTTAGGTTTTTAATTGAGTTTGTTTCTGAAGAAATTGTTGAGAATGAAGAATTTGATAAATCACACACACCTCCAGCTCCGATGATGACTCGTTCTGAACAAAAAATTATAGCTCTCATTTTAAGTATTAACAAAATTCACGGAGAGTTTACCGATATTGTTATCGAAGGAATAAGATTTAAACTTTTTAAACTTGGTAAACCACAGATGGTATGTGCAATGTGTATTTGATTAATAAAACATATTAATTGTAACAAATAAGTTTTTATTTTTTTATTCCAGGTACAAGTTGTTGAGAGACTTTTCCGAATTCTGGTAGTACTGAATAAAATAAAAAAAGATAGAGAAAAAGTACGAATTTTTTTATGCGATGCTCTTTATTGTTTAAATATGCGAGCCATAAATATAATTTATGTTGCTCTAACGTGTTGGGCTGAAGTTCTTCCAAAATACAGCTCTAACAATGGTAAAATTCTTATAAAAACTTTATATGGAGTAATATATAAGATTGCAGTTTGTAGTAATGATTAATTATACTATTTTTAGACATTCTATTAAAAACTATCGTGCATATAGTTATGACTCTGGAAGTTAATAAACCTTATCCTAAACTTAGTTCTTTGAGGAAATTGCTGTCTACATATTATGAATATCCAAACTCTGGTTACAAAACTACCATTCTCAAAGATGAACTCTTGAAAAAATTACAAGGTAGATAATATTTTAAAAAGTTTTACTGTAATCAACAAGTTGCTAACTGTGTATGTGTTTTCATCAGTTCTGGTTTTGAACATCTGAGTTATTTCTCTACAATGTTATTATTTTTTTTGCTAAATGAGCTCCAGCTTTGGTGTCCGTGCTTGCTCTCGTGACAGACTCTATCTTCCACTTGGCGCGCGAGCTTCGAGCTTTCTAGAACCCCTATCGCTAATTTTACATATATAAAATATAATTTTGTACATATAAAACTAGCGCTATATTGACTTATTAATTTTTGTTTTATTTTCGCTATCTAATAGATAATGCAGCTGGTGTTAATACAGCAGTTTTGTTACTTTGCAAAAAAATGGGACCTGCTTGGTCTATGGAAAATATAATTAAAGGCGGACTGAAACAAATGATAGTTACACAAATTCATCCTTCATTATACGAGGCCCTAACTTTACTTGGTAGGCTTAAATAATGTCAATGTGTTTAGTTTTAAGATTATCATTATCATTTATTATTAATTCTTCGTTTTTAGGCAATATACTGCGCTCATCTCCAAAAACTGATTCAAATAACAATGTTGGCGAAATTATTGATCAACTTTGTGATGTCCTTGCCAGTAATGCTGGTACGTTCAATATTTATTTATTTATTGGTTTAATTATTTATTTAATTGAATGAAACCCCTTCGTAGTCCGTCAAGGGATGCGTATTACAGTTTATATAAGTAATTATGATTAGCATCGATACCGCAGCTTAAAATTTTATACAAACGCAACGTAGTAAACTTATAAACGATTTTTATATTTTTTAGGATCAGACGATTTACAAGAGGGTGTGTTATCGTGTCTCTTAAGTATTGGTAAATATAAGTACGAGCAAATAGCTCGATTTGTGATAAAGTGGCAGTCTAGTAAAAAGGATCTTCGAGCTGATACAAAAGAAAAATTAAATTCCTTTTTTAAATTGCAAAGCGCCAAATGGTGGTGGAAATTCGTAAATACCAATTTTCCATTCTCCAAACCAGACTTATAATGACTTAAGGACTTAAAAGGATTTGCTTATAGAACTACGATATAGATTTTTTTAATTTAATAAATAAGATTCATTGAAAAAGAAGCTAGTGTTTTTATATTTCAATATTTATGATATTAAACATTTTGGCAAAAATAATATAATTATCCACTTTTTCATTAGTAGCTCATGTGACAATAACGATGAAGAATATATTATGCTGTTAATGTTGACAGCGATTATAATAAGAGTAATAGCATTCAATACGTATTATGCAATCATTTTTCTTTTCTTTTTTTCATTTTTATTATTTTTACTATGGATTTATTGATTTTAAAAAAAATATTTAATAATGTTTCCGGGGAACATTGATTATTCTTTTCTCTAGCCTACATGTTTGTTACATTAATATTTTCCATCTGCTTTAAAAATAAATGTTTTCGTTATTTCAAAAATTAATTTTAAACATCGTTTTATCTTTGATATTATTGTTAATAACAACGGACAGCGAACATAGCGCTACTCGAGTTTCGAAAGTTGGTAAGTATCAATGTACCCTGCTCTTCCTACTGAAGATACTCACTTATAAATGAGAAATCTAATCAGGCTCACGTAATTTTTTGTGTATTAACAAAATTTTTTTGTTCCACTTATCGACTTGTTGGAAATAAACTGTTTATGAAAAATTCTATTTTCAGATGACATGTAAAAGATAAAAAGTGATAAAAGTAAAAAATTATTAAAAATCTTATGTACATATTACCTTATTGGCGACTATATTCAAGAGTGTTAGCCAATTTGCCGCAACATAAGGGTGCACGCGTTATAAACTGATAAAAGGGAGGTTGGATATTCTTTCTTCCGTAAGAGTTCTACTGCGCGCGCGGATGAAAGTCTATAAATTTTGTTAAACTCGAGAAAGAGACAAAGTCGTCAGTTGTAAAAAATATTTAATAGAGTTTAAAGTAAGAAACTTACCGTTGCTTTGAAGAAATTAAATAAAATAAATAACATAACTAACTATAAGAAAATAAATGGTTCTTTAATAAATTTTATTGGGAGAAAAAAAGCTTATAATAGTTGAAACAATTTTTTTATCCTTTTTTTGTAACTTTCTTTTTTGTATTTATAACGACGGCCTTTTCTCTTTCGCGAATGTGTTAATGCACAGTGATGTCTGATGTGTTAAAATGCCACCATTCTCTACAAGTAAGTTGGTCAATTATTACAAGTAAGCTGAATATAATAGAATTTTGTATACATTTGTTCTTATTTTTGATAATTTGTTCTCATATTTCGTTATCGGTTACGATAATTCCTAAAAAGTATAATTTTCCTCTTACAAATGCATTTAATATTAATGGAGATGAAATATTTGAATTTTCAAGCGTGTAACGCTTTTTAGATGAAGTTAAAATGAGAAGCATTGAATATTAGAAAAACAAAGGCCACCGCTGGCTCTGCATCTCATACATTCGAAGCACACACAACACACATATGAAGCTCTGGCTCTTTTTTCATATTATACACATTCACATTTTATTTTTGACTACCATGTCGCACCGAATCATACATTTATAATATAATTATTTATTATTTTCCGTTAATTTTTATTTTATTATTTAGTTCGTTAAGAGACTCGTACGTCGGTGATGATGTCTCTACGAATCTATCATAGTTTATTAGTTAAAAACATTTTTTTAGAGGCCACTTATTTACTAGCGTGATTCGACCTATCTGAGCGTGATGTACAAGGAAAAAATTTACAGGAATTAACAATGTATACTTTTCGCTTTAATAGTTGAGGTATAATATTATTTATCTATACTTAAAATTTCAGCGAAAATATGAATTCCGTAATAATAAATTGAATACAATGTATTGTAAAGGCACTCAATCCCCTTTATCAACTGCGCCTCGCGTCTTCATTATTATTTCTGTCTACATTATTAGCGCCTCCTAACCGAAGAAGAGGACATTGTTACCATTGTGAATAATAATAATAAAAATAAAATAATAATAATAATAATAATAATAATAATAATAATAATAATGCGTAATATTATTGATTAATGACAGTATAATAAATTAGGAACCAAGTACAAGATGAAATAAGATATTTTTTCCAAGTTAAATTAGTGTACATTAAATATTCGATAACTAACGACTATTTATAAATTGTACGGTACGATTGGGCTGATGTTAATTTGTAACAGTTCTCTCGCTATATCCCCCCTCCCCCCTCTCTCTCTCTCTCTCTCTATCTCTATTTCTCTCGCATACTTCTCTACTTAAAAGTTTTAAAACTAATTATAACAAAACTTAGTGATTTATCATTGTATTTCATTCAATTATTACATTGAACTAACTTACAATTGAAAAAGAAAATTTAAAGAGAGAAAGAAAGAAAATGAAAAAAGAAAAGAGAGGAAGGTAGAGCGAATAAAACAGAGAAATACAATCAAGTTAACGCACTGCCGTACTGCAAGGCGTTTGGAAGAGCAACCATATGAAATATCTACAAATATACAAATACTAGGTATGATAATATTGTACGCTTTATCCTCCTTCTCTTTGCTTTTCCCACATTTTTTTTACAAAGTTTGCACTAATTCGTTTAACGCTCAACCATCAGCCCAATTTAACGAGCTCTTAGTGGCTTTCAGCGACTGTACAGCTGTACTTTTAGTGGCAGCCTTAATTCGTTCCTGAATGTGCTTTTTAATACAATATTTTTTATCTCGAGGTCAATACATCTATATATATATGTGTGTATATATATAGTATAATTTTATTCATTTATACTATGGAATAATAACTTACTATGTACAAGTGATGAAAAAAGAAAAAAAGAGAGGCCTGCCTCGCTGCTACGCTTCTCACTTCCGATATTCCGTCGTTAGAATCATGTCACTGAGCAGATACGAGGATGTGAGTACGCAGTAGTGTATGTATAAATGATTAAAGTGCAAGCCGTAATAAACGCATGAAAGACTAGGCCTCGGTCTTTCAATAAAAATATAAAATCCTGCCATGCACTCTGACAGATTAATATTTATATACATATAAATATACGTATATGCCTCAAGTACACGAATTGTACCTGAAAACGATCAAGTAACTAGTTTAAGTCAATTTTGTCTATATGCTTTTTTAGATGTATGGAAGAGCGCGCGCGCAAAAGTGTACGTGTGATTGGATACTTCCGACAGAATGAGAAGTCAGAAAGTTTTGCGGTTTTGGAGAACGATCAGTCAAATACAAATAGTTTCTACATAATCAGTATTATATACATATTTCTCAATTTTCTTATCTTTTTTCAAGAGCTATAATAAAAAGGACACCGACGTTTCGCTACTTGGGCGGGTAGGAAACTTTGGCTTTTTCTGGAGAAAAAAAGAATAAGAAAAGTGAGAGGTAAAGCGTGGGCGCGCGAGAGGGACAGGGAGAAAGGAAGGGATGTCAGCCTCTGCCGAGCGAGAGAATGAGAAGGAGGGAGAGAGAGAGAGAGACATGGAAGAAAGTGTGAGTCGAAATGCAAGAAATTCAAGAAATGCAAGAAATACAAGAAATACAAGAAAGGAAGGAAAATGTGAAGAATTAAAGTTGTGGTATTTTCTCGGTAATAGTGAGTTGTTGATCTTGTTTTCCTTCCAGGCGAAAAATTGACTACAGTGAGATACAGTAAAGAAAAAAGCAGTTGCAGTTAATGTGCCATATTTGCTATTTAGAAGATTGTATATACGTTAGCAGGAAAGATACGCGCCGTATTAACTAAAACTGTTTTCTTTTCTCGCGCTCGCCAGTGCTAAATAGTGATAAGTGTTAAAGGTCGAGCTTGTGACAATGTTTTCTATCTTTACGGCCTTGCATTGACTACTAAGAAGAAAAAATTTAGCGGAATGTGAAACGAGCGTTTTCGAAGTGCGATTAGAAATGCATGTACTCTAGGTCACTCAAGATAGCACCGCTTAGCTCGCCAAAATTCAGGCATTATCGAATGTTTTCTTCGTTAAGGCTCCCGTTGTGGGATCGTTGTCTCATTGGGTATTACGTATCGTCATTTCGTTCGTAAGCCTCGGCGCTAAAAAATTAGATGCGAATACACGAATGCGTCAAGGTTACTTTTTATAGATCCGGATAGATGAGCTGTACATGGTCTGACGAAATTTACTGGCTCGGATGCTTGCTCTCGTTGACGGAGTCTATTCGCATAGAAACTTGGTTCGGATAGTTCCAATTAGGCATTCTTGTTTGCTCTATCGACGGTACTGTCATCTGTAATTTGAAGCGTGCGTTAATTAGGCCTAGAACATTCTTGACTTGTTGATAGAAAAGACAGAGACTTACCAAGCTATTAGGACTCTTGGTTATGAATCCTAATCGAGAGCGACTGTGTCCGCCAAACGGTCTGCGCTCGAGATCTCGGCCAGCGGGTCCGTCCACCGCGTCGACGCCGCTGCTCAGCGAAAAAGCGAAAAAAAGGAAAATCGAATAAGTTAAGTGAATATTATTAACATATTAACATAAAGGTGATTAATTGGCGTGGCTGGTGTGCTCACCTCGTTCGTAATTCCTTCTGCTTTCGCTTGCAGTGAATGTAAACCGATATGAAGGTGATGACGGCCAGGAATACAGCTATCGTGACGGCGCCCGCGATACTGGCAGTCTCGAGCATGACGCGCTGTCTGGACGCTGCAAAGGAAAAGAGAAAAGAGAAATCGATGAAAGGTCTGCGAAGAAAGCCAAAGGGAAAGCAGAGGATCGGCAAGATACGTACGCAAGTAGGATCCATCGAGATCTTTGAACTCGCATCTCTGTCCAATGTAGCCGTTGGCACATCTGCAAGAGAGAAGGAAAAAGAGCATTAGCAAAGGCCGGCAGCAAGGTTTTCCGCCTCAAGGCCAGTCCGCTCGCGCCTCTATCATGAGAATGACGCCGCGCGATTATTCCCAGGACGGGCCGGGAATCCTCGCTTTGTCGCGTTCCTCCAATTCGCCGCCTTCATTTATCGCGACTCTCTCGCCGAGAATGTAGGAGCGCGAACGTGCCAGGGCAAGCAGCCCCGAGATTAGCGCGGCGCATTCGACTCTGCAGCGCAGTGACCTCCTCCGGAGGCCCCCACCACGGGGCGCGGCGGGGCGCGGCGGGGCGCGACGGGGCGCAACGCGGAGCGCGAGCCTCGGCGTGGGAAAGGAGCACCGGCGGACAGGTCAGCCGCTTTTTTCGGCCCGCTTTCGCGCTTCATACTCACAGGCAGTTGTAGAGGAGCGAGTCGACGATCTTGACGGTGAAGCACGTGGCCCCGTTAAGGCAGTACCACTCGGCGTAGTCGGGCGGGCACGTGTACATGTGGAATGTGATGTTGGGCCTCGGCGTCGGGGTCGGCGGTCGCGGCTTCGGCGTCGAGCGCGAGGAGCACGCATCTGCAAGAGAAAGAAGCTGCAGTCGGGCCTCGCGGGCAGAAGGCAGTAAGCCAACGAGCAATAACCTGCCATGCCGATGAGGCCGTAGGCCAGGATGAGCAGCGTGGCGACGTACGGCGGCAGCAGCGGCCTCCCCTCGGGCGGCCGGCGCCGCAGCAGCTCCTCCGGGCCGTAGCACGGCCTCTGTCTGCTGGCCAGGCTGGCCGCTGGCCTGGGCCGCCTGTCGAGCCGCGGCCGCGCCTCCGGGTCCTCGCGGGCCTCCCTGGGGCCGCGCGCCTCCCGGTCCGCGCGCTCGCCCCGGGCCTCCTCGTCCAGGCCCAGGCAGGCGCAGGAGCAGCGCTGGCAGCGGCAGCGGTAGCACTCGGGCGGCGCCGGCGGCGGCTGCTGCTGCTGCTGCTCCGGATCCATGACTGCGGCTGGCTGCTGGCCGCCGGCTGCTGCGGCCGCGGCGGTCGCGGCGGTCGCGGCAGTCGCGCCGGCCACGGCAGCACCTGGCCCCGAGCGGCGCACGTGCCGCCGCCTCCTCCCTGTAACCAAACACCGAGCGCACGCGCCCGCCTTAGAAAGGACGATTGCTGTGCCGCTTATGAATAAGCTCGGCGAGCCGAGCGAGGGGGATCTTTTTTCGGCTGCTGGGCAGGTGGGACTGGGCGCGCGCGACGCCGACGCGCAGTGGCGTCGCCGGCCCGCGGCCTCAATTGGCTCAATTTCGCCCGATAAGCGCGAGTCCCGGCGACGCCAGGGATCCGAGCAATTGGATGACGCGGCCTCGAATCGCCGCTGACTCAGGTGATTTGGCTGATTTGCCGCATTGCGCAGCGGCGGCTATTAGCGGCGACGCCGCGGACCCGCGAGCTGGCCCACGCGCTCCTGCTTATCGCGCAATTGGCCGTTTCCCGCTTGAGCCGCGCGAGCCGCGCGAGCCGCGTGAGCCGCGTGAGCAGCGTGAGCCGCAAGAGCCTCGTGACGCACGAGCGCGAGCTGCTGCTTCGCCCTAGGCCCGCAGCTGCTAAACACGGAAATTCCGGAGGTTCCGCCTTTATCTCCCTCGTTCTCTCCCCTCCCCTGCCCGGACGGCAGCACACAGCTGAAGGGCCGGATGCAGCCTGTCTGCCTGTGTGTCGCGCATACGGACCTTTTCTACTACGAGTGCGAGTGGCGCGTGCCTCAAAGGGCTGCGCCGGCGCGTGTGCGGGGGAAGCCAGCCGAGATGGGAGCCCAGGTAATAACCGAGCTTCAGCTGCAGCTACGCCTCGAGCAACTTATTTCTTCCCTTTTGGCCTCTTTTACGTGCTCTTGGACGAGCCCGTCCGAGCTCATCTTTCGCAAAAACGGAGAGAGCAATGGAGAAGATGAACAAGTTGAAAGATGAAAAATGTTCAATGAAAAAATTAAAAAACGAAATCTCAGAGAAAGGGGGCTCCGCTCACGCACCCGCCGCCCGCGTCTCTGCGTGTGGAAAGCGAAAATAATAAAAAGAGAACGGGATCGCACATGTCGCCGCCAACAGCTGCCACAGTTAAAAGTGCCATTATATACCTGTTTTCGCGCACGGCCCGCCGAAAAAGTGTTGCGGAGGGCTTTGCTGCAGCTGGCACCGCCTGACTGCTTGCTTTTTCATTCTTACTGTACGAAATCGTCGCCCGCAACTGTAAGACTTGATTCATCCGCTCAGTCGCGCTTATCTTATCGGCCTGCTCTCTTACGACAAAGGCATTCTCTGACAAAGAATTTCGACAATGGTGCCTGATAAGTTGATAACGGTTCAACTCAACTTAGACGGAAGACAGACCACCTGTCGTCTACGACGATAGACCCTTTGAAAAAGACCAAAATTCGGCGAAACCTGCCAACTGCCGAAACTGCCGAAAGAACGAAGGAAAGAATTTTTAGCTTCGGAGAGAAAACAGAGGAGGCAGCGAGAGGAAAGAGTTTGCCCGATTAGCCTAGCTGGGGGATGAAGGGATAAGCCGACTGCCCACGGCGAGGAATTACCTATTATACGATTAAGCTCGCATGAGCCTCTTTTCAAAGTACCTCGGGCTTTTTCTCACTTTTCTCAAGGGAATCTTTTCGCATTCAAGCAAGCGATATTGTGTACACAAAACTCCCAACTGATTTGTTTACGGAACAAGTGAAACATTTCAGAGGATGCTCAAAGCTTCCGACAATCTTCGGAATTTCGGCTCTATGCTTCATGCTTCTGCGTTCTGTTTTCTGCTTTTTGCATTTCAATTCGAAAAGATTTCTAGAGCTAGCCCATTTCTTTCATCGAATAAAACGGCTGCGCGGCTGCAGTGCAAGCGTACGTCTTTGGGCGGGAGCATGCATGTGTCATTGTGTTAGAACGCGTGTGCGTAAGGGCGTGCCTTCATTTAACCCCAACATTTCAATTAAAAAATATTCAAATCGACTTCAATCCGAAATATATTACCAACAACATATTTATCTTTAATTCGAAATTTTTAAATTAAGGGGGTATGAAGGTTATACATTTTTTCTTTTATTTTTTTATTTTATTAATATAGGTATTAGAAATTGTATTCTGTAATAGTTGATACAAAAATCAACCATTTTTCCAGGTTTTAATGAAAATCTCTCTTGGAATCTGGTCAGTGGTTGTTTGAACATTCGTTTCTTGCACACAGGATACAGAATACAATTATTCATATTTTCTCACGAGCCAGAGCTTAAAATGTTCGTATTTAAAGCCTCTGTGGGGGCTGATGCTATTTTTAAATGATTTTTATCATACCAATACTTTCAACATTTATTATAACACCTTTATTTCCGTTTTTCTTTTGTAAATTAGCAGTTTTTCTCATTTAATCACTAAAATATATATGAAAATAGTTATTTTGACTTACCTAAATAGCCCCGTTTCTTAGTTATTTTCCTCAAAAAAAAAAAAGAGTTTCAGATTCAAAATTATATGAATATTATATAACATTTTTTATGAACTTTTTTTTTTTTTAATATCAGTTCGAATATTCTTTCCTTGCACGACAATTACAGACCATAATTTTCAACCAATTATTAATGATAATAAAATTTATTTCTATTTTAGAGCAAAGTAAATATGTAAAAATGGAATTTTTCACTTTTAATGTGACTTTTAAGACACCAGGTATTTGGTACAAGTGAAAAAATAACAAACTAGAAGCTTCGGCCCTAAATGATATTAAATCAAACATGTTAAACCAAGCCTCATTAAAATTATTTAAAAATTGTAGTCTGTAGTTGTCGTGCAAGGAAAGAATATTCGACAACTGATATCTCAGGTTCCAGATAGAGTCATGACTCCAGCTAGATAAAAATTAGTAAATAATGTTATATAATATTAATATAATTGTTAATCTGAAACTCTTTTTTTCCCAAGTAAATAACTAAGGAACGGGCTATATGTCCCATAGCTCCTTAAATAAAATACAGTTACAAGAAAATCAACCGAAATATACCTCTTGCTTTTCTCAAATTTGTCAGATCGTGATTCTATTTATCGTTAATAAATAAATACGAGCCCCTATATTTTGTCAAATGGGCCATACAAGGAGAGTGCACTGTTTCTTGTGTTAAAATATGAAGAAAGCCAAAATATGTCTAATGCTCAACATTGTCGACGTAGGTGGTCCCTGTACTAGAGTTATTTTTCTAAAAACTTGGCATTTCATTTTTCGACGAGAGACTGCACTGAAAAATACTAAAAAATCTTATAAACTTATAAAAATATTCTTAATTGAAAAAAGAAACAATGGCTTGATTTTGTGAAGCATTTAAAGGAGTGATTAGAAAGTATCTGAACTATTTAGTCTCATTCGTTTTGAGAGAAAATATAAAATAAAAAGTAGTCCTTATGAGGTAGAAAGTGTTTATTGATAAGTGAAATGAACCAATTAAGCAGATTAAATTTTGCTAGTTGTAGCTTAATTAATATAAATCAAATGCATTAATTCTAATATTCTTCGTTTACTTTAATAACACCGAATTTGGATGTGTAACATTTTTATTTCATCTAAAATTACGGGTTGCAGAGTAATTTACAAATATTATAAACATTTTAATGCAAGAAATAATCGTATCTCAGTGGTCTACATTACCCCCCACACTTCGTCCTAACTTGCCCTATACAAAGAAACAAATTCCATATATAAAAGGAACATGACGATATATCGAACGTAGAGCCAATTCAGAGCATTATAGAAAAATTCATTGGTTGATACAACGGAAAGGAAGTAATATAAAAAGAAACGGAATAGAGTTAGAGAAGCAGCTAATTTCAGAGTGCAGCGGCGAAATAATCCATGCGCTAATCAACTTTCCAGTAATAATAAAAGCAATGTTGTAATCAAATGGTCAGAAATGCATTAGTAAGCAAATGAGGTTGATAAGGACAAGTTATGATGTAAAAGAAAAGTTTCATTAGCTCTTAGGAGATTTAGAAACAGATTCAGTAAGAATATTGAAAAATAAAGCTAGTGTTTCGAAGGATAAGAAAATAAGTGAGCTGAAATAAATGGCAAAAAAGGATATAAAGGAAATTGGACACTCGGTAGGCGAATCTCCCGCTACGAATTACCTGCTAGTGTGTCATAATTAGGCGCGGCGCGTGGCATCTGTCATCGCCTTGGAGAAAAAGAAGAGTGGGCAAAAAATGAAAAAGAAAAAATTACTCGCGGAAAGGGAAAACCGCAGGCGGCTGCAAGTATGTCCACGTGTAGAGAGGGATAGAGAGGGATAGAGAGGGATAGAGAGGGATAGAGAGGGAGAGAGAGGAGGGGGAATACTGAAAGGAAGAGGACGCCGGCGGGTCGGGCACGAAGCTCTCGCGTCGTAATTAAACGCGTGCGTGCATACGCTAAACAGCCGGGTATCGCTCGCTTGGCTGTCATTATATACGGTGGCTGGCCGATGGCAATGAACTCGCTTTACGTCGAAAGGCGATCTTCCCCTGGCGCGAAATATTCGCCAAAAGTCTAACCATCTGGCGCGTGCTCCGTGCCGCGTGCTGTGTGCTGCTTACTGCATACACTGCACTCGTGCACTCATCGTGTGCAGGAGATGGGAGGGACGGGGACAGGAGGCAGGAGGCAGGAGCCTAGGGGTAGTAACCAGGAGCAAGGGCGGGGAGAGAGAAGCACCGATAGTCGATCAAACGATACGTGGCGCACACGTGCCTGCCTGCTCGTGCAGACAATTTGCCACTTTGGCACGAGCCAACTTGTCACTTCCCCACTAAAGGAGAAGACAGAGGGCTAATCAAGCGGATAATGTTATATAGGAAGCACTAGGAGAGTCTCGGACTGTGTTACCACTCGACCCACCAGCGCGAACTCTCCACCCGAGCTAATTGCGATATCTCGCTCTACTTGCAACTCTATACTTGAGCTATTGCAAAGCGCTCGTTGAGCATGCATTCAGTATATTACACAGTAAGAGTACAAAAGAAATTACTTTACAAAATTGTTAGACAAACTTTTACAAAATCTAAAAACCCTTTGGGAATTTTATTGCGAATTCATTAAATTTATTAAATTTTTCAAGAAGGCCATTTTTTTCAGCGGTACACTGCGCGGCACTAGAATCACTAACATCCGTTCCGCTCGTTCCATTACTCGAAGTTTTCCAATTGGTTATCATCATTGGTCGATGAGTCATAATACTAGTGATACGGATCTTACCGATTTAAGTGTTGCTGAGTGTAGTTAATTTTTCCATTTAAACATTGTATGGTTTTTTCATTTTTTCAACTTGGGTTTCTATCCAAAATCCTAATATTTTATTTCTGGACTTAAACTTTGTACTTATATTGTGAGCTAAAAATAAATTTTCATCATTTAATAAATTTTTCAATATTTTAAACTCTCTCGAGAAAAACTTTGGACAAGACGGCACCCGAGCCTTGTTGAGCGTCACCCTTCCATGCATCCAAAAGTCGCAAGAAGTATTGTAAATACTGCTAAAATTATTTTAATTTTTATAGGTATTGTAAATTTTAATGGTTGAGAGAAATGTCACTGTCAAACGACCCTCCTACCCAACCTAGACCCATTTAAAGCAAATATCTCTAAAACGTATTAATACCCTTCTCCTTTTTATTTTATCTATTTCATTATTATTACTTTATTTTAAATTATTTAATTCTTAGTTAACGTGCAAAAAAATATTAAGCGGAACATATAAGGACGATTCGATTTATGCTACCAGATTTAGAAGTTGACGAAGTTGGTAAGGTATCCCGTCTTCCGTGCAGAAGCCCGAACGGAAATCTGAGTTGGGCGATTGTAAGGGCCTCGTCCAAAATATAGGCGTTTGTAAGGTCCTGACAGGGCAAGATACCAGGCCCTTAATAAGTAACGATGCGTAACCGGGCGAAAATAAGGCCCTGTGCTAAGTTCAAAATTCGTAGAGCCTGGTAAGACGCGAATAGAGCTAAACATAACCTCAAATACAGTTTTTCTATCAGCTTTGGGATTAATCACTCCCTGCGCTATTCCTACCAGGGCCTACAATACGCCCCGTCACGCGCATGTAAAATATCTTATTTGCGCCCTGCAAGGGCCTCACTTTCAAATAAGGCTATCCCTAATACCCCCTAATACCCCCAACCTTCTTACACTATTTATTTCAAGGCTATCCCTAAGTTTTTTCCATTGGGGAGGTTTGCCAGGTCAAATCTAGGTATATTGATCAGAATTTTTTCAGAAAGAAATTGTAAATTTCAAAATGAAATTTGTTTAAAAAACATTAATTTCTAATTAAAATATCAATAACTCGTAATTTGCAAGAGAAAAATTGAAATGTCTTTAAAAACTGTAATACTGGCTTGTAAAATCTAAAATTAACACAGTCTGCGGATCCACTGCAATATAGCATAGTAATTTTTTGTATAACAATTGACTAAAAAATTTCTCTCCGTGCACGAGATGGGATAGAGTTAACTCTTTGAATTTCTCTTGAGAGAGTTTAGTAGCACCTGCACGCTACTAGATTTGCCAAATCGAGCCGTAAGTCAAATAATTGTAATTGTTATACGCTCGAAATTCGATATATTTCCCGATCGCTTAATTTGTGAAAGGAATGTAAGCGATGTAAGAGAATAAGAAATTTATAAAAGGGATTCACGTACTACATTAACGTACATTCGGAACGAATCCCAAAATACAGAAGGAAAAAAGGAAGAACAGAGGAAAGGAGGAAAGTAGGAAAGGAGGAAAGGAGGAAAGAAGGAAAGGAGGAAAAGAGATGAGAAAAGAAAATAACATAAATGCGGATTATTCCGATCAATTTGCGGCGCAAAGCAAAATAGCTGCATTCAGTTTAAGAGCTAAAGCCTCCTTTGTACACATATATTGAAAAGTGGGTTCGTTATTATACGCCACAGGGCAGTTTCTTCGACGGCAAAGTATCCAGACGACGATAGGCATGGAAAATTGGAGACACTCCTGGACAACACAAAATGCTCCCAGTAGTTAAAGTTTTGAAAGATGCACCGAATGCCTAGGAAAGCCAAGGGAAGCTAGCTTTACTTTATGCACAGAACTCGCTTCAGCCAGCAGCGATGTGCGCCGGCACATATTGATTGGCACGTACACGGTCTCTGCGCTGGCTTGGCCAACTCACGAAATGGATACGGAAGCCTGAAGAATGCCGGAATTTTGTGGTTGCAGCCATGGCACCAGTCGACTAGTGTACCTGCTGATGAATTTTCAACTTGGTGCGGGAAAACGGTAAGAAGCGCTCCACGAAACGCGCTACGAAACGCGTCATAGAGAGCGCCACGAAGCATACGGTTAAAAGCAGTCTAGTGTTACCAGGCTGCACTCCCGGCTGGGTGCCCGAAGCATGTATACGCTCGTCTGGGTTCCTGAGAGTGATCCGATAGTTTTCTCTCCCTTCAAACGATCCCTTTTCGCCGCCGCCACCGTCGTCGTTCAACTACAAAATATGCCGACGTCGCTCTACTAACGGAAATATTTTCTCCGTTTTTTCATCTTCCCAGACCATATCGATTTTATTCTATTTTTACATTATATCTATCCTTCAAAAAATCGACTTCATGAACTTTAAGCTTTTCTTCCTTTTTAACGATATTAAGCTTTCAACGCTCACAACTACCTTGACATAACTTGTAACCTTCAGTATAGAACTGGAAGAAAAATCAATGACTTTTATATACTTAAATGCTCATAGCCTCTAATCAATTTTTTTCTTATTACTTGTTTTATTATTCACAGCGTCTAAAGTTTAATAGTTATCAAAATATGAAATTGTATAGCAACTTAAAACTTGGTAAGTTAAATAAAAAATCTATGTATATAATTGTAACTGTATCCAAAAAGAGAAAGAAGCACGCAGGCAGAGGGGGTGGTCGTTTCCTCGTGAAACACCTGGCTTTTTTCTCGATCGAGGCTCTTTTGTCCGCTTACCTCATGACTCTCCCTTCGCTCTGTGTGGCGCTGGCGCTAGCACCCCCTCTTTTCTTTCCTCTTCCTCTTTCCTCAGCTATCTCTTCTCGCTCTTCGGGATCTTGGGCTTTTTGGACTCTTCGGGTATAGCGCGACGCGCGGAACATCCTCATTAAGTGACCGTCCCCTCCTCCACTTTTTTCTTAATTTTGAAGCCACTGATTGGAGACCGCACACAGAGAGCTCAGACCGACCGGGCGCTACTTTTCCTGCTTGTTAGCGAGTGCGTGAGCCCCCTCCAAGAAAAGTAGCCGATTGACAAACAATGAAGACTAAATTACCGCCGATGAAAGAAGTCACATGAAAGACTAATCTAAATCAAGTCCATTGAATTTAAGATAATATTCATACTTAAATTATCAAGGTACAAAAAAACAGTGAGAAGCAAGGGAAAAAAAGAAGACTGGTGTACAGCGTATGCTCGGTACAATACATACCAAGCTGTATAAGAACAAATTTAAGAGTTTTTTTTTATAGTTCATTTTCCTGAGCTGGTTCCTAACTCGGCAATTTTTTGCACCATCAATGCAAGTGCTCGTATAAATTGCTGTCGAAATATATGTTTAAATTTTAAATAGAGATTGTACATCAATCTTAGTAAATGAAGTTATATTATGTAGAAGGAAAAAAGTTGAGTGTATTGACAAAACAAGATTTTCTAGGAAATATCGGGCTTGGAAATCTAAGTTCCCATGGTGCTTGATAACTGCCCAATTACTTCTCCGGTTTCGGACTCTGACACTTTCTACTTTTAAATGTTATCGGATCCAAAATCTGTTGGCTCTAAAACTTTTTTCATCGACATAGCATTAGTAGCTCGAAATTGCCACTAGACAAGCTTTATTTTCCGAAGCATTGTACAGATTATTGCAAATTATTATGCAAAGTTGTTGCATGTGTTGAACACAAATGTTTCGAGTTTCCTTTGTCTCAGAATTTCTCTCACAAAGCTGTACAAAATTATAAAATAGCGAAATAACTAAAATCAAGCATCAAATTCGGTTGTAAAAATGTAAGAATATGGAGGCTCCCGGAAAATGTTCCCAATTGTTCATAAGACGGGTACGCCGGTTACGGTAATAAATTTAAAAGTTCCATTACAAAAAGTAATCTGCAAGCTAATCGATTTGAAGTAAGGCTCAATATCATAAGGGAATTCACAATTGACATGCATTGGAAAAGAAAATGATCCTGTAAATTGTGAGATTTAATTAACTGAAGCTATACTAATGTTGATTAATAAAATGTTGAATATAGGATTTAGCACAGGCTTTCCCTCATTACCCATTACCCTCGAAATACCATAGAGCCAGAGAATATATTATTCAAGAAATGATTTAAAATTACAAAATATACTCGTTTTTCTGGGAAGGGCAACGTTAATGTGTTAACTTGGGCATCAGCTCGCGTACGGATGTACGCACAGGCATGATATACATTATTATTTTCCAGCCCAGGGTAAGTGCTAAGCGGCAAAGCGGCTGCATAGGAAGAATCGGAAAAATGGAGAGATGGAGAGATGGAGAGAATGGAGATAAAGGAATGAAGAGCAGTAAAGTAACGGAGAAGAAAAGAAGGACGAGAGATTATCTGCAGGATGGTTTATTTGTCGTCGGGGTTCTCTACGTTAGACGATCGATAGTCGCACCCGAAGAGTCGGAAGAATTTATTTGAGAGAAACTGGCATGACGCATCATTTCGGCGTCAGACGCCGATGTTCCTGACTGAAAAGTATCAAAATATACGGACACTGCCAAGTTTCGATGAAATATATATGTATATAAAACTGGCGCGCGACATTTACGATAAGCAGAATCAGGGGTAGATAATTAATATCTGGATGAACAGAACGAGGGAACAGTGGATTAATGCAAACCATTCGATATTTGATATATACAATTGATCACTATTATCCTAAAAGTGATGAAAGCGTGGAGAAAGAATTATAGAGAGCTCTCAGAAAGAATTTCTGCCAAACTAAATGTTTATAGCAGAAAATTATTTATTTCTTATATTTATTTGTTTAATTAATGCCTTATTCGCACAATCAGTCTCGAAAGAAGTATGTAAGAAAGTACTTGTTCGACCGTTGTACTGCGGCTGTAGGTGTAGGATTGTATAATGGAAGCCTGAAAGAAGAAAGGTAATCATCACTAATAGCGTAAACGCATCGACTCGCTCATTCTGAACAAAGAGGAAAATCCATTATCTTCGAACGACCTTCGCTTTCTCTCACAATCTCACTTGAAATTTGTCTTACAGCAGTGTACGGCTCCTTGAACTCAACCCCTGAGGGACGAAGTTAGTCGGAACAATGAGAATAAAGCACGTAAAGAAATCTGGCAAAAGCCCTCGCACTAATGTGCACCTTTCCACATTTTCCACATTTTTCTCATTTTTTCCCATTTTTCCAGCATTTTCCAAAATTTTCCACATTTTCCTGGGAAAACCTGCTGAGAAAATAAGCCGGGCAAGCAGCGAACGCATTCGTTCTGGCTTGGGCGCTGCACGTCTTAAATCGTGCCTGAGCACACGAACGCGAGGATTTTGCTGGACTCCGATAATAACGGTAAAGCATTGTCGGGCGGCCGTGACAATCCCACGGCCACTGCCGTTCCTCGTCTTTTTACGGGGAGCTGAAGCTGCTGGAGGTGGAGATGTGGAGGTGGAGGTGTAGGTGGAGGTGGAGTTGGAGCTGCAGTTGGATGTGGACGTGGACGTGGAGAAGGAAAAAAAGAGGCCGACGCACCGGCGCCACCACTGCTACCGCGCGGTTTTGGCCCACCCAGACTTGTCCTCCTCGCTGCTCAATCTCTAAATGTTAGCACTGCCTGTAGGGTAATGTTGCCCAAAAGGACTTAATCGAATAGCTCCTTGTACATTTCTTTTTCGACTTCTGGTATGAATTCGGAACATAATCAATCAACGACTACATTAACTATACTACTAAGCTGTTATATACTTCGCTTGGGAATTAGAATAAAATCCACCCCCCCCCCCTATTTATGAATTATTGTGAAATGTTCCTATTTTCTTCCCTTGTCATCAAATTATTATATTGTCAGTCTCTCTCTCTCTCTCTCTCTCTCTCTCTCTCTCTCTCTCTCTCTCGCTCTCTCTCTATTTCGGGTAAGCCGCACGCGCCCGCAATCCTGAGAGAAGTAAAGAAAAGGACTGTGCCTTTTGGGGGACAAGACGTAGGCGAATCACTGTCTTCAACAAAAATACATTTTGTCGCGCTGAAACGGCAACCTATACTCCCATAGAACGATAGCTATTTCCGTTAGAGCCAGCTTGAAAGGAAGAAAAAAAGAAACCCTGACGCGGCCTCGCGTGTCTGCTTTGAGCGCTAAAGATAAAGCAGCGTCTGGTCCAACTCTTGTCGCGAGCAAAATGTGCGAGTTCGCTCTCCATATAATGACAATACCAATCGTACATAAGCTACATATACTTTGGTATGGTAGTTTTTGGTACTTGGTAGTTGCTGCGATATTGTAGTGAGTTTTAATGTATACCACAAACTCTTTATCACATTTAAACTACTTTTTATGGTTGGTCAATTTATTCAGTCGCATTCGAACAACTCAGTATTTAAAATTCAATTCATTCGACGAATCAGTAGTCGGCTGCTAAATTTTTTCAAAGAAATCAAATGTTTTTCCTTTTTTGAAAGCAATCCAGTTTTGCTACATTTTTTCCTATCACTTTATATTTATTTTTACATTTTTCAAATAAAAAATGTTGCAATTATTGTTAATAGTTTAATACTCGTGAAAAATAATTTAACACCAAACTTTATTAATATTTGTAACATTTAATGCATGAAATATTGTTAAAAGTATAAACAAGTATTTCGTACTTTTAATATATATTTTTTGGTTTTGTAACTTTTTCATTGTGCGGTCAAATAAAATATAGTTTCATATTATTTTCATTACATTCTGCAAGCAAAAACAGTTGGAAAATAATATCGGGAAAAAATTTTATTATCACTTTTTGAACTTGTGCAAGTGTAAGGAAAACTGAACAAGGACGCGTAACTTATAAGTTGAGAAATGAAGTAGCTTTTAGGGGTCTTTTTGAAATGGAATGCAAATAGCAATAACTAATTTGAGAAGCTTGAGAATCGTATTCGTTTTTTATAAACTTTTTTTGTACAATCGAATTTTATTCGATCTTTTCGTGGCTTTTTTTATAAGACATAACTCGAAAGGGGTTAATATAGGGGCTTGCTCGAGTCGCGGAGAGCCACCGCCCACCCGCGAATTGAAATTGCACAATAAATGCGAGTGAGACGGGCGGGTGGAACGTGAGGCGGGGAGAGGGAGAAAAAGCAAGAAAGCCCGCCTGCACACTGCCTTTCATACATATTCATTGGTTTGCCGAGTGTCTTTTTCTCCTTCATCTCCTTTATTTTTCAGAACAGCCGACACTCAAATTTGGATTCTTATCAATAATTAAACTATTAAAGGAGGAAATAAGCAAATGTATAAGTGTTTTGCTTAAGTAAAAGATGTCGCTTTTGAAAGGAAGTCCGTTGGAGCTTTGTATCTTAATGATAAGTGCTTCTAAATATCCGGGTAAAGCATGGAAGCGAAAGAAAAAAAGAAGTTTGGATGTAAATAAGGAAGCCAAAGCCAGCAGAATACACAAGTTTAAAATTTTATTTCCGAAGTAAGAACGAGGTCGGAGTGCAAGCATTTTTGCGGTCGCCATGGCGACGAAAAGGGTAAATCCTGACGGTACAAACGCATGATCTTGGGTGGGGAGGGGTTCACGAACCTCCTATCCTAACCTCTAAACTCGCGACTAAGCATGAAAAAAACGATGAGCTAAGACTTATTTATTTGCACTAACATCTACTTAATGGGTGAAGATATATTAGTAAATACTAAGTAAAGAAGTATAAAAAACATGGCTAACCTGAAAGTCTAGCGAGGAAGCTCAGCATGCCAGCGGCCGAGGAAGCAAGTCGGCGAGTGGTGGTGGTCGCGGCGTTGGCGACTAGTATCTCACCGGCGACGATCGGCATCGAGCGGCGGCTGCGGCGGCGGCTGGCGCGACGTTGCGCCTCTCCTCCTCCACCTCGTCTTCCTCCTCCTCCTCCTCCTCTTGCTAGCGCGTACTGCTTCCAGGTCGCGAGTATGTGTGTGTAAGAAGCGATGGCTCGAGTTTATAGGTATATACGTGCGACAGCGCGCGGCTCCTTTCTCCTCGACTCGCGCACTCAATAAACAACCTAACCTCAACTCGCTCGAGAGAGACACTTGTCTATCCGTCTCTCTCTTCTTAAACAATCGACATGCACACGCGCACGCACTATCTGTCAATATGAAAAGTATCAAAAAAGGAGGAAATGGCTAATGTCTCCGGATTAAAGCTTCGGAAAGCAACTTTTTTCACAACTCGATACTCCTTTAGTACTTAAAGTGAGGCCGTGGATAGTGAGCGTGGATGTAGCGTACGTACCGTCTTCTCAACCTTCGATGTTCTCATGACTGTCTCTCTTCGTATTTCCTATTTGTGTAATATGTGGCCTGTCGCACTGAATGACCACCTGGAACTTCCTTACGTATGACACTTGACTTTCTTTCTCTGCCTTGCTTATACACACATAAGAATCTCGTGTATCAGTGAGTGGGTGGAAAAGTAGAGAAGAGGGGGAGAGGCCAGGTGAGACTGTCACCTTCTTAATGCACACCTACAGCTCGGATGAAACTTTGAGTAGCATGCGAGTTAATCCTTAAAAAACGTAGCTACGTTGAAGGGTCACTAGAAAAGAAAGAAGGCGCGTTTCCTTTGATCAGGTGCTACGAACTAGGAGCTCGTAAGGGAGACGCGTTGAACTGTTTTCGATGCTACTTCGGCCTGGGTGGCTCGTACCACGGCCGATGACAAGTAGTCCGGCCATCCTGTCCGCATTCTCGCATCTAGCACTAGCACTGGGGGCAGGTGCTGTTGGTGCCGCGGCGACCTACTTACTGGCACTCTGCCCATATTACTGTCGTCTGGCAATACCACCTTCACAGTTGCTACCGCCACCTCCGCCAACTTGTTTCTCCGAGGACATAACTTTCTTGTGAGGCATGTATGTGTCGATTTTTTTCTCCGTAGATGCACTCGCAATCGTAGGAACCGTTGAAACAAGTGCGGGAGGGAACTATCTGACGTATCCGCAAGATGGATGCGACTGTAAAACGTCTGTACAAGTACTCGACCAAAAGCCAACTGCTGCTGCTGATGTGCTGCTTGCCGTCCAAGCCACCGATGCCGCCGCCGCCGTCGCCGCTTCGATTCTCTCTCTCTCTCTCTCTCTCTCTCTCCACCTCCCTCCCCCTCTCTTTCTCTTTTCGTCTCCCTTACTCTCGCACATCTGCCTCACTTAGCTGAAGCTGCTCGTGTGCACCACTACTCTCTCCGCGCGACATCTCGCTCTGTCTCACTCCGTCTTGCTCCAAAAGACTGAAGTCTTTCTGATTCCCCTACCTTTACTCGCAGGGGTCGAGGTAGGTATACGCGAACCTGCATTCACAAGCAGTATTGCTTATCAGCATGTCATTATTTTCTTCGACTTCTGAACGCTTATCGTTCTATAAACTTCATAAGCGCTCTTCATTTCAGTCATATTGGACATGTAACTATATTATAGAATAAAATGAAATTAAATTGGTGCGGCGCGAGGCTATATAGTCGCGCCTGAAAGAGCAAGATAGCGGAATTAACCGAAGCGAGCCGGAAAGGCACGATCGCAAATTTCTCACATTAAAGAACTCTTGAATAAAATTCCATTCGTTAGATATCTGCTAACTGAATTAGCAGAATGTCATACGAAATTCCTCAAAGCGAGTATAACTTTTATCATTTTAAATAAACTATTTATGTACTTCCATAATTATTCCATATTAGTTACTATGTTTCTTCAGAAAAATTATTTTCTTCAAACTGGATGCAGTCTCAAAATTTTATATATAATTTATTTGGAGAATAACTTTTAAAATACATGAAACAGTAGGTAATCAAGTATAGGTACTTAGAGAATATCGGTCTGTGCTGAATGTATCTTCAGTATAAAGTAAAGAATTAAATCATAAAAAATATTTATTTAATACTTGTTATTTTATTGAATCATCTGGTTTAGTGCAAAATTTAATCAGTTCTAGTAGGCCAGTCAATAGAGGAGAAAGAAAGCAACTCCACGACAAAAACTATTCCAAAGCAATAATATTTAATTTTAGCGTTTGATATATAGGATAAAAATCTGGCACTGAAGGATCTTTACTTTTTGTGGCATTTCTTAAAAAGTAAATGCATGGAAACATGACTAAAAACGTCCGAGCACGGAAAATGCGGTGGAGTTGGAGTAGTAGTGGGGGAACAACAGCGCAACAGCGGACGAAGGAAGTGCGCTTCTATTACTATATATAACGTCTCCTCTGTACTGTTCTACCCTCACCTCTTCACATATTTGCATGCATTTCCCCCTGATCCACAGATTTTACAAAATTTTACATAATACAGTCTTTTTCTCTTTGATCAAACTTTCTTATCGTATTTAATCTTCGTCTTAAAAAAGAATATCAAAATGATAGAATTTTTTTTCTTTTTGTTAGAGGTTCAAAATTTACGAAATTAGGCCAATTAGGCCGCGGAATGCGTGCATCGCGCATCTTGTTAGTATGACTTGATCGAATTAATGCTTCGAGTAAATATTGAAAATCTCCAATTTCATCAATCGAATTAACTAAATGAACTTTAGTTGATATAAAAATAAATTTTAAAAAAGGAGCCTGCCCCTGCCCTTGAACGATGGTCACGCGTCGCCGGTGTTCAACTCAAAGAGAATTAGAGCTGGGGTAAAAGTTGGACCGCGCTATTTTCCTAATCCTCCAGAGAAAAATCCGAAATGTGCCCTCGGGCCCTACAGAGCTTTTGAAAATCATTGATGAAAAGAGTACAGGAGGCTGTGAGACACGTTCGGCAGGGTGGGCGACATGCCGCACGCCTGCAAATTACTTCATCTGAAGATTCGACATGAATATTCCAAGAAACAAAATTAACAATACGTAGCTGCTCGGAACTTTCCTGGAATGCATAGAAAACTCTATTTTTCCCACGAATTTAAATTACAGAAATATTTCAGGCGTGAGGTTATTCAAGATTTAGATAATTGATCGTTCGTGACATGCACTGCAGGACTACTGCTGCGAGCAACATGCCATCACAGATTATTATTTGCATTGCTCCACTACATGCCAATATGCAAAACATCCAATCATTTGAAAAATAAAACAAATCTACTACAAGATAAAAAAACAAATTTAAATTACTAACTCCGACACTTTTTATAAAAAAACCGTCGCCTACTAGGAGAGTGTCAACCATCTGGGTCACCGTGATTGCATGAAACTTTGGAAATTGTTTTCTGGTTGCATACAAGCCATACGATATCAAACTAAAAGTGGTGTATTTCATTATTTGGTATTAGAAAACAATTTCCAAAGTTTCATACAAATCGGTGACCCGGAGGGTTGAGATTTTCCTAGTTAGTTTTTCTAGACGGCCTTTTCTAATTTATTTATTATTATTTTTTATTCAATTTTCTATGTAATTATGTTTTATAATAACTAACAATAATATGTTGGCCATTCAGTTTAGGAGAAATAAGATTTCTTAAAAAATAAGTTCGGTATGTTTTGTATAGCCTATTACGTTTTATAAGCTGTTTTTCCCAATTGAGAATTAAAAATCGACTCGCAACGGGTTTCGACGCGGACAGACGAATGGAATACGGGAAAAATAGTTTAAAATTTTTCCCTCTGCTGGAAAATTTATTTGTTCCTTTACAATTTTCCAGTGAAAAGTTTTAGAGTTTCTAGGTTTCCCAAGAAACGTTGAAGAAACGTCGTCCTGGAAACCAGGGAACGTTGCTTGGTTAGTTTCGATTACGTTTCAGAAACGTT
>JAXIUT010000021.1:18695789-18707294 GCA_035586675.1 Eurytoma californica
TACAAGATTGATCGCACGGAGCGTTGGCTCTGCCGTCGCTCATTTGTCGCTAAAGTTGTGAACTTTTTCTATCAGTGAACTATAAATAATAAATAAAGATTAAAAAAAATGTCGATGTCGATGTCGGTAAGGGAGATTTCTAATTGCGTTTTTAAAATTTTTTTTCTGCTTTATACCTTATGAGTGCAGAGTCTGGAAAGAAATAACACTGAATAGCACAAGTGACCAGGTAGAGTATCGAGTATGGGATTATCCAATAAAGGAGCAATACGGACACATTCTCCAGGCAATTACTCAAGTAGGCCCCGTAAAATCGATCGATGAAGGCTTTCAAAAGGTTATGAATTTAAATATATAAACGCAAATCGAAGCTGCTTTTTATCTCGTCTTCATTTTACTTTTCATCGAGCAGGTATTAGAGAACGAGAACGCCGAGTTTGCCTTTATTCACGACTCTTCAGAGATTAAGTACAAAGTTACGCAAGACTGCAACCTCACTGAAGTCGGCGAGGTTTTCGCCGAGCAGCCTTACGCCATAGCAGTGCAGCAAGGCAGCCACTTGCAAGAGGAGATCAGTAGGAGGTTGCTATACGGTTACGCCAATGACGAATTAGTTGCAAATCAGTGTGTACTAAAGTAGGCCTTCTTCTTGTCCTTCTTTAGGATTCTCGATCTTCAAAAAGACCGTTACTTTGAGCATTTGAGTTCAACTTATTGGAATCAATCTTTGAAGGGATCTTGTCCCAACGCTGACGACAATGAGGGCATCACCTTGGAGAGTTTGGGTAACGAATACTTAATGAGTCCAAGAGACACACAGTTTAACGATTAAATATTAATTGAGAAAGGGAGATGGTAAAGACAGCTAATGAATCGTTTTGCACGCAGGTGGTGTATTTATCGCAACTCTGTTTGGACTAGCTCTGGCCATGGTTACGCTAGCCGGTGAGGTTATCTATTACCGGCGACGCAATGCCAATCAGCAGAACGATGCGCAGAAAACTCGAGAGAAGAGCCGCGAGACTGAGAACGAGCAGATAATCATACAAAAGCTCGCGGCGAAACTTCAGCTGAAGCCTGCGCCCCCCGTCTCGTTTGAGGGGAAAAGCCTAGGAACGAAGCCACGGGTTTCTCACATATCCGTTTACCCCCGACCCTTTCCTTTCAAGGAATAATTCTCCTTTTATTTGCTGCCTCGAAGGCACCTCTTATCTGCACTTACCTACGTACCTGCACTTGGAACATGATTGCAAATATATTTACACATGCACGCACTTTACGTGTCTGACGGTGTTGGTAATAAGGTTGCTAACAAACATACAATGTACATACAATCATAAATAAAGAAATAAAGTAACGTAATTTATTTTGAATGAATAGAACTAGACAAGTCTTGTTGATACGTCGCTTTGTGGCGAATGACGAATGAAAGATGGAAGAATGAAGGAAGCTAGGAAAAGAGCGAAAGTGACTAAATTTTGTGGGTAAGAGTAGACGAAGGCTGAGGAAAAAGCTCGCTTCCGTGTTCCGCATCCAGCCCTGATCCACGAACAATCGTTGCGCAAGCATTTGTGCCGAGATATAGCGTTGGCGTTGGCGCAACTTTGCGCGGCCGCTTATCGTCCTGCAAATCAGCCGTGACGAATCTGGTAGGTATCTGTGCGCTATTGCGCCGAGTCGCTCTTCCAATCGATTCCGCAATCGACGTTCCAGCCTTCCAGTATTCGCCAGTAAACGGGTATTTCGGCGAATATCCCAGCAGTCCAGTCGAGGATCCGCGGGCAACAGTAGCGATTAGCGAACAGTTAAAAGTCGCATTGGGCAACGCCGAGGTTGCTTCGACTTCCGCCGGCTGACGCTTTGACTGCGGCAAAAAAGCCCTTGCTGCGGTCTCGCCCGAGAGCCTCCGCGCAAAAAGCACTCGAATTTCCAGTGTCACGCTTCCACCACGAAATCTTGGCTGACGCGTGAGAGGCCAATGATCTCGGCGACTCTGCTGCAACACTTTCACTCTCTGGCCGATTGTCTCAATTGGCCGGGAAAAAATGCCGGCACAGATCACTCGCTTTTGTCCGATTATCGCAGCTCGGCCGCAGCTCGGCCGCAGCTCGGCCGCAGCTCGCTCGCTCGGCCGAACTCGCCGACTGGCCGAGCGCCGACTCCCGACTCCCCGACGCTTATTTACACTGGGAGGGAAAAAATGCGAAAGACCGAGGCGTTTCCAATGGACGATTGCCGAAGGTGCCTAGTGGGGAGGCGGCAGGCCCTCCGGATCGAGCTGCAGAGTCGATATAAAGGCAGGCTCGCTACTCCGGCAGTTCGTTTCCTCCCAAAGTAATGAGCGATGCGGAGTCCTGGCCCATCGAGCCCGAGAATGACCGTCTGCAAGGTAAGCCCTCCGCCCTCCGCCCCAGCGGCTCCAAGCTTTACTGACGCAACTGCTCTTCCCGACACGCAGGTATCCCTGGCCCTACTGAGCTCTCTGCTCTCGCTGGCGGCCGGCCAAGCGAGCTTCCACAACCCCTGGTTTCTCGAGCTCGGCTACGACAACCTGAAGCACGGCACCGAGCCGATTCCCTCCTTCAAGAAGATCCCCAACGAGGATAAGGCCTTCAAGAAGCCGAGCTACGCCCTCGACGCCGACGAGCTGCTGCTCAAGTCCGGCTCGGCCTACTGCCAGGAGATCCAGCCCAAGGAGGCGAAGCAGAGGCAGTCGAAGCAGCTGACCTGCTACCGGTGCAAAGACCCGAGCAACGGCTCGGTCTACGAGCAGTGCTCGTACTCGTCGCCGGCGCAGCAGCCCAGGAGCGCCCGGTCCAACGGCCTCGCCGAGGGCTCCCTCGACAGTCTGAGCGCCCCGAGCTCCCGCAGCTCCGGCAGCGCCGCCCCCGACAAGCTGCCCGACGCCTTCAGGTTCAGCGAGGACTACTTCAGCCCCCAGGCCTCGGAGGACCTGCCCGCCGAGTACGAGAAGAACGTCGACAACTGCGAGCGCGTCGTCAAGGACTCGATGGTCTGCATGCTCTGCAAGGACCCCAAGAGCAACGGCAAGTACGAGCAGTGCTCCTACGTCGCCCAGCCGAACGAGAAGGCGTACGCGTACACCAAGTCGAGCTCGTTCGGAGGTGCGGCGAAGCCGCGCAGCCAGGCCCAGAAGCAGGCCCAGAGGCAGCCCGAGTCGGCCGAGGACGAGGGCCCCGAGGTGACGCACCTGCACCTGGAGCACGAGCCCGGCTCCGCGTCCGCCGAGGAGCCGGAGGAGGCTCGGCACTCGCACTACGTGCCCGAGCACAGCTACCACTACCCGAGCTACAAGGGCTACTCGGCGGGGGGCGCCGGGAGCGGCGAGGCCGCCGAGTCCAGCAGCTACGAGGACGAGGACGAAGGCGCGAGCCAGCGCGTCAAGTCCAGGGCCGGCTGCAGGACCGTCAGCAAGGACGGCCAGAGCTGCCGAGTGTGCGTCGAGCCGAAAACCGGCGCCGAGTCCGAAAAGTGCAACTACTCGCACGAGCCGAAAGACAAGGTGTACAAGTACAGCAAGTCCAAGAGCTTCGGCTACCCGGAGAGCGAGAAGGCGGACGAGAGCCAGGCGCAGAGTCAGACGAGTCGACGGCAGCCGGGCAGCTCGGACGACTCGGAGGACTCGGACAACCGGAAGCAGAAGAAGCAGGAGCGCGAGGGCAGTGCCGAGGACTACGGCTACGGCAGCTACCACAGCGAGCCCTCGAGCCTCGACTACATTCGCTCCGAGTCGGAGAAAATCTCCAAGAAAGTTAAGGGAAACGGGGACTGTCGACAAGAGAAGAGGGACTCGATGGTGTGCACTGTGTGCAAGGATCCAAAGACCGGTGGCGACTTTGAGCAGTGCAACTACTCCTTCGAGCCGAAGGACAAGGTATTCGCCTACTCGAAATCCAAACACTTTGGCAGCCCTACGAAAGCCGCCAGCGACGAAGAGGAGTACAGCGAGCCCGGCTCCGAGGAACACACTCAGGAGACGTACAGTTTGCCAGTCATCTATCCGACGGGAACCTCGCCCCTCGACTACATCCCCAAGGGCAGCGAAACTCGCTTGAGCAGCGCCTACGCAAGCCAGAAGCCTCAGGTAGCAGCTAAAAGGCGCTAACAGCCGCAAACATGGCTGAAGTAGGGCTAATAGAGCCAATAGGGTATCGGGCATCGACCCTCTTCAGACTCTTCTTCTTTTTCTTTTTTCTTCTTTTTTTTCTTCTTTTTTTCTTCTTTATTTGCAACCCCTCCAAGCTTCACTCACAGCATTACTGTTCTTTTCCGAGCACATTCACCTTTAGACACTGAGCAGTAGAACGTAGAATTGAACTTGACTGTAGAGAGGTAATGAACGATAGCCTCTCTCTAACGCAGGACAAGTCCGGGCCGGATTCGAAAGTCGACCATGGCTTCTATGATGCAACAGTACGACGCGCCGAGATCGAGAAGATCGTCAAGGATATCGGGAGCAGTGCAACGGAGGATCGTTCAAAGTGCAAAAAGATGTTCCGGGGCGGCATGACCTGCTATCGATGCACCGACGACAAGGGCTTTACCAACGAGGAGTGCGTCTTTGTCAACGAGCCTGAGCTCCAGCCGTCCAAAGAACAAAAGAAAATTCAAGCAGCGGACGCTGCGACGACGCTCGAGCTTGCGGTTAAACCAATGCTCCGGACGCTCAGCTCAACGTCGAAGCTGCTGGAGCCCATGACCTCGGCCAGTTGGCAATCTCTGCTTAGCCAGAGGAAGGTTCGTCAGACAAACGAAGAAGGGACTGACGAGGACGAGCAGCAGCGGCGGCAGCAGCGGCAGCGTTCTAAGAACAAGGACGAGGAGCACGAGGTTTTCGAAGAGGAACGCGACGAAGCCGAGCCCTACGACTACGTGGCCGAGACCAGGCCAGTCTACGACAAAGTTCTCGGCATTACTCTCCCGGCCTACATGGTACACAAGTCCCCCCACGAGATTGAGTTCGATCAAATGGTCGAGAACGCCAAATTTTGACCTACCCCTCCTTCACGTTTCTCCCAAAGGCTGATTATACTTGTTCAATCGAATTCAATCAAGGATAAAGCGTCAATGTTTTTCATTATTACTTTGTTAAATAAGTTTTTTGCCTCACTTTTTGAGCGATAAACTGAGTGATAGGTAGAGTGAGATCGAGCGAGCGAGAGAGAGAAAGCAAGAATGAGAGATGTACAAATTTGTATTAGTTCTTAGTTCATAGTGTAAGCGCAAAAATAAAAAATTTGTGAAATAAATAAGGATTATAAAGAAAGAAATTGCACCGTCGATAAGCTTCTTTTCCATTCTTTCGGTGGGCTTCAGTCAAGCAAATCCCACGTTCGTAAAAAAACTTTACGCAAGCACTTATTGCAGCCTTACAATCAACAGAAGAAGGAGCAACGCTGTTCAAATGTGAAAGCGATAAGTTGAGAAATGTTACATTAGATTTGATATTTGATATTTGATATATTATAAAAAATCGTCTTGCTATAGTCTCGAGGGGGAAACGAAAAAGTGAATCAAGAGAAATAGGAATCGGAAAAAATGTTGGCAATTTAGTGAGTGGCCAGTAGCGGGGTTATATTTATAAACGTTAGTAGCGGCTCGTGCTTGCGGGTATATGTTCGCGGACTGCGGAGTCGAGTGTCGAGCGCATGTTATTCGCGGGCAGACGCCGCTGACGCCGGGCCGGCGCGTGGCTCCTCTCCTCGACTAGTCATAGCGGACTCGCGCTACCGTCTGCATCGCCACCGTCCTCCTCGGCAATCCCCGTCATGAGTTCTCCAGGGTAAGTAAGCAGCCGCTTCCACGTGAAATCCTTCATTTTCCTCCCGCTTACTATCCTACTCGCTTAATCGATGAAGCTTCAGCCACGCAAGTCAGCTCGTGCTAAGCAACAAATTGGGAAATTCGCGAGCGCGCCTCAACACCTCTCCTAAAAATAAAGTAAGCGGAGGCATTTTCACGTGTGCGCCCGCGTTTCTGCCTTTCTGCGCTTCTGTGCCTGCGTATATCCGCTCGGCCACGTGTATGCGTGGCTCTAGTGTTCTTGTGGAAAAAAGAGAGAGAGCAGCAGCAGCAGCTCAGGCGAGAATCTAAAATTAAATTTGCTTTACTCCTCCTCGTCAACGTATCCCACCTAAATAACTTTCCACGAGTTTTAGAGAGCATTTCAGTCTTGTTAGACTCTATTCAAAAATTGCCTCAAATAATGCCAATACTAATACATCAAAATGAGCCATGCTTCAATCAACGACAATCAAAGAAATATCGAAATATGCGAACTATCGAAATATATGAAAAAAAAGCAAGTTTATAAACGAATGAGTAGAGCAGAAAACATATAAGTCTCAAGCAAAAAGTTTATTGTTATAATTATAAATCGCACATTATGTATTATAAATCGCTCCTGATCATGTCGGCTTGTTGGATCCTTAATGACAGGTGTCTGACTTTTGCATATTTCACTTTTTATCAACATATTAAACACCAGCATACATTTTTAACAAAAGGCGTCATCGTTTTTTCGAATCCTTGAGCACAATTTCAGTATCCGCTGGACATAATAGAACGTTATAGATTCCATTTCTGTAATACAAATATCTTTTGACCTTCGTTTGACACTTAGTGGGATGTTAACAAAAATTAAAGAATCTTAGCTCAAAAATTGACTTTTCTACTGACTTGAAACACTCCGTGACAGATTTTTTCAGAAAACTATTTCTTTTTTCACTAAGTAATTAATAAGTATTCTCTATTTATCTAAAATACTGAGTTTAATAAGTCGATATTAATTTTCCGTCTACTCCCAATTTCACCTAATATTCGCAATTCTCTTAAAAAAAAATTTGGATTTACAATTTAAGATAAATTTAAATAATATTACTTTGTCGATCTATAAGTAAAAAATAAAGTTTAAATAAACTATATGAATGTTCACAAGATAAAGAGTCTCTAATTCAGTCAGAATCTATTGGCGGGAATTTTTGTTGGGAGGGGGGTTACGGTTATCTAGATTATCTTGGAGGAGAAAGGAAAGGGTGAAAATAGTCAATGTACTTTTCGGAAAATCTCTAACCGCAGCGGTATTTCAGTAGATACATTAGAGAATGAGAATTGTAAAAATGCTTTGACTCTTAAAGCTTTTGGAAATTGAAAAGGCTTATTAACTATGTCAACTTCCGTTATAGCTCTCCCCTCTATTGGCGAATATCCCCCCACCAGTCTCGCACTGAATCCTCCTTGGCCGAGTGAACTCGCTTCCTTAAAAGGTCTATACCAGCAACCGAGTACCCAAGTGTGTCTCAGCGTCAAGCAGAAAAAGAGGCAAAGAATCGAGCGAAAGACAGTTCAGTTTGCGGTGCGTTAGTGCTGCCGAGTCGATCCAAACAGACAGTACTCGCGCTCGCTGAGTAAACGCGCTCGAAAGTCCGATAAAAATAAACTGGTAGCTCGACTCGACTCGACTCGAGGTTTTCCGGGCCAATCCAATTTAATACTTTTCCTTTCTTGTCTCTCCTCTGCGAGAGCGTCGCGTCGCTTAGCTCGTTCTTGCTCAATCTTCTTCTTTCTTTCTCTGAATATTTCTTTCCCATTATTGCCCTATACATAAAGATTTTTCAAGCAAGCAAAACAGCTGCCACATAAAAGCCTCGAATCAGATTTAATCAATGCATACAATTTACCTTTTACAAACTGCAGCTGCCGCAAGCAAGCTTGTATTTCTTACCAATATTTTAAGAGAGGAACACAGCATACAATTAACTAGCAATTATTTATTTTGTATGTTTCAGAATTTCGGAGGCTCCATCAAGAGCAGGTATTGGATGTGTTTTCTAATACAGATATTACAAAGAGGAAAAGGATTTGTCTTTGACATGCTTTCTCTCTTTCTATTTAAGCAGGCTCTTGCTCGACAGTGGTGCTCATATTAGTTAACATTGTAATATCTTGCAGACATTGTAATTAAAAATTATTATTTATGATGGAAAACTTTATTCAGTATTATTTTAAATACGCTTTACCGCTATATAGACATGCACATAGGATCAATATTTTTTTTTAAACAAGTAAACTTATCAAGAGAAAGCTTTTTTCTTTTAATTCATATATATTTCATGGTGTTCAACAAATGTTAATCTCATTTCGCACATCTCAACGTTATTCTGCAATCCCATAAGAGCCCATAGAAAATCAAAATGATAAGCTCGAATTTTGTAAAGTTTTGCCCGGTAAGAGGATAAATTATGTTGACCATAACATTCAGCAAAGTTATTGCTGATTTCCAAGAGCCCCCTTAAATGTTAAATGACGAGAGCATCAGCTACCTTTCTCTACTATACTCTTGCTTGTAAATATAGCAATAAAATAGATTGGTTGCCTTTTTATCAGAACCACCACCACCACCACCACCACCAGTACCCGGGCAAGTACCAGCCCTTAGGATAAGTACCGCCGCTGAGGTAACGTAGGAGTATTGCGAATAATAATCCTTACCTCTCAGCAGTTAAAGTTGATCTAATGAAACATTTCTAAACAAATTTAATGAATTATATTAGTGGAGCACATGTAGTTTTACTAATTATTGGCAGAGTTTCCGTTAATACAACTTTAGAGCTGCAAGAGGACGGATAGAGGGTCAATTCTAAGACTTTTTTCCTTTTGGCAATTTGCGATATGGTGGATAGTTATTGTCAATTGAAAATGAGGCGATAACTGACGAATTGATAATAACTCGAGCGCCGATGGGTCATATTATCCTAATATTTAATTGACAATAACTCGATAATTATCCACCATATTGCAAATTGCCCAAAGGGAAAAAGTCTTAGAATTTGCCCCTCTAACCGTCCTGAAAATGTCTGGAAACATTTTTTGAACACCGTACACGTACCCTTGTTTTCAGCTTGGAGGGACGAGGAGAGCTCCACAAGAAGCATACGAGCCACCGGCTGCTATACAGAACGCCATGATGACGAAAGACAAGAAACCGTTCACATACACGCCGGGCATGGGTGGTAAGCTGGATCTTTCGCAGATTCGCAGTCCGCGAATGGCCCGGCGGGTCGCCAAAAATGCGAACGATGAGGGCATTGAGGGTCCGCCTAAGTCGGCCTTGGTTCAAGAGCCGAGGAGTCCTACGAGCAGCATCTATTCGCATCCCCAAGTAGCCGTGGCTGTCTTTCCACAGCAGCCAGTTGGTAACTTGCGTAGTTCCCTTCCTCGCTCACCAACCGGTAAGCAGTGCTTCATTTCTTCATTAATACTTAATAAGCACATTTAAACTCTCAACATTCAACTCAAAGCGGTTAATGATATTAGTGATAGAAAGAGTGGAGATACCACCGAAGCCAGTGGTGAAGGTCGAAACGAAAATAGTGCCGGTGGTAAATTCGCCGACAACTCCGACCACGCCAACCTCACCGACCTCACCTACCTCGCCGACCTCACCGACCTCGCCAACGCAGGTGACTCTCTCGAAAGCACCAACTCCTTGGATGCAAAAGCAAGTGAAGCAACAGGAGGAGCTACCGGAGTGGGCCAAAAGATCGTGCAGCAAATTACAGGACTCGGACTCTCTGACAAGAGCACTGCCACCTACTCGCGTAATCTTCGCCCTTTCGTATTTTCACTTTTTTCCCAAAGGAGAACGCACCAAGTCGGATCGGAATAATATAGATACGCTGACTATGCTTTGTTATACTCGTCATTATATCTGTAGCATCCTAAATTGTTTGTTACTAGATGACGATATACCCGTCAGTATATCTATATCTGACGCAACCGATCCCGTACAACCCTTCCTGTTCCGACTTCATAGGAGATGACACCAAGTCGGAACGGACCGGTCCGGTCATATGTATAGATATACTGACTGCTTTTTTATACCTGTCAGTATATCTGTAGCATCTTAATTTTTTTATTGCTAGACGACGTTATACCCCTCACTATACCTATGACACGACCGATCTCGTACTATTGTTTCGTTCCGACTACGTGTCATCGTCTTTAGGAAAATTCAGTCGCAAGCCCGATTTAGATGACACAGTGGCAGTGACCACTGCCGCGATTACCACGGCGAGTATACCCTGGGGGCCTTCTCTCGAGTGATAAACGAGCACGAAAAACAAGGACAAAAAATATAAAATGTGTGAGTTAGACAAAGATATGATGAGCCGTTTTATCACTCGAGAGAAGGCCCCCTAGTAGCACAAACTGACGCACTCGCGATTGAGCAGGACGTGCGCGGTCTGCTTCGTGATTTTAATGTATATCTGACAGGTAAACGATTACGTCAGATACTAAACTACAGAATTGCGTCAGACTTACAGTAGTGAAATTGCAAATAAGGGGTTGATATTTTTGCACTTGTTTGCCCATCAGAATTGCAACAGAATTGCAGCACATAAATTGCCTCAGATATAACTAAGCAGCATACATGCAGCAGACTTGCGCCAGCAGAATTGCTTTACTAATTAAAGTATTATACGAGAATTTCTTTTAAAGCAATTTTGCTACTGTAAGTCTGCTGCAATTCTGCTGCGCAGTGTCTGGCGTAAACGTCTGCTGCAATTCTGATGGCCAGGTAAGTTCAAAAATATCAACTCCCAAAATGCAATTTAGCTACTATAAGTCTGCTGTAATTCTGCTGTTTAGTGTCTGACATAATCATCTACCGCAATTCTGCCGTAATTTTACCGCAACCCTCCCACTTGCAATTCCACTACTGTAAGTCTGACGCAATTCTTGCATTAGAACATTTCGCAATTCCTTATCATCAGAATTATGTGATTTGCTGAAGCAGTCCGCATAACTTCTGCTGCAATTTAACTGTTTTTCAGAAAAATTGCAACAGACTTGCAGCAGAATTGATAATATCTACAGAGAAAACGCGAACTTGTATGATCACATTATATGCATGTTATTGCGCGCACATGCAGGATCTATAGCAAGCCAAAAAATAAAAACAAGATGCAGGATCTACATATATTATTACCCTACTAAAAAAGAACGCGCGATCAATTGCGTAACCTGTCATGCAATTTCTCACGCCCTCACCAGAAATATACGTACGAATATCGCACGGAATTCGTACAGAAATCGTACGGATTTCCGTACGGCATCAATACTTTTTCCGTGAGTTTTCCGTGCGATAGCCGTACGGTTTCTGTACGGGTTTTGTCCGAAAAAATAATTCATTTGTAAATTTTAATTTTTTTTTATTACAGTGACAATAAAACAACGCTTAATTTGGCCGGAACGGGCCCGCAATGCAACCTATAGTTGAGCAGGCGGTGAAAAAGGCATTTCGAAAAATTCGCTCAGCCCGGGATTCGAACCCCGAGCCTCTAGGCGGAAGACCCTTAATACCACAGAGCCACCGCGGCTTTGACTTAAAATAACTTAAGGGGCTCCCTTATGAAAAATATCTGCATAAATTATGCAGAATTTCTGCAGAATTTCTGCAGAATTTCTGCATAACTTATGCAT
>JAXIUT010000021.1:18712549-18723567 GCA_035586675.1 Eurytoma californica
CCTTTAGTGACCGCCAAATTCAAGCCATTTTGCTCTATCTGTAGCCGTTTCCAAGTTATAATAACAAATAAATAAATTAATATTATAAATCAGACTTGGGACCCATGTGGGACCCATGTAGGACCTATGTGGGTCCTGGGACAAAATCCCACATGGGCCCCATGTGGGTCCCACATAGAAACTATGAAAGATCCCATGTGGGTTCCGCCTGGGTCCCATGTGGCGTTTTTCAGTAGGGTTGAGCGTTATACCCTAATATTTTGGCATAATAAAACTGTGTTCAAAGTTTTAAATCAATCCGTGATCCGGAGTTCTAGTACTCTCCTAGTAAGACCTTATTTTTACTACTTTTTAAAGCATAACTTTATACTACATTTTATATTTACATTTCTATAAATGTATCTTGAAAATTAAAGATTTTTTTCTTCTGATTTTTAGAACTGTACTCTACCCTTAACAAAGATATAGCATATTAAAAATCACTATGAATGTGACGGCACTACGGCGCAGTATATATGTATAGTGTATGAACGAGACGTCACACGGATTTTCAAAGCACGATATTTCTTCTAATAATGGTTCAGTTAAAAAAGAAAAAATACGTGTCGATTATTTTCCAATATTCTATCAGACGTATAAAACGACATTAAAAGAAATGTTCATGCAAAGATCCAATTCATGTATATTGTCATTATAATTGTAAATACAAAAGGCATACGTATTTGCATAATTTTTTTGCGGGAGTTAAATAATGATTAATAATACGAAAATCAAGATAAATTTATTTATTAAACATTTTTTAAAACAATAATAATTCTCTGTGTGTAATGAAAACATAATTTTACTATTATAACAAAACACGCGTAAGTTAGAGTAAGTAATTTTAATAATTTTTTTGTTAAATATGAATATGAGGAAACCAATCATTAAATTGTTCCAAAAATTATAGAATTGCGTTTTTGCGCGCGCGCGCGCGTCGCCCAATGCCGTCCCGCCAATGTGAAAGCACATATTACGCAGTTAACTTAGTTCAGTCCCACCGCCGATACATTTAATTTGGCATATTGGAAATGAAAATACAGATATAAAGACGATAATGATAAATTGTGGACTGGGTATGAATGAATGAAATTGTAGATATAAGGCTTACATAATATGTATATAAGTTAATAATACATTATAAGATTAATATCTGACTCTGGTGTTGATTGAAAATTATTGCGATGTTAAAAAAAATAATTTTTCTTTTCCTTTTTCCTTTACTTTATAATGGTAAATGGTTCCTTTCCATAGAATAATGGCAGCCCGCTGCCTAATGACTGCTGCTTCTCTCCGTTTTTAACGTCTCTCAAGACAATAGTGGGAGGAACTTGGCCGTATTGAATCCAAGTTTATCACGTATGAAGATTCTTGACTTTTCTTCGGAAACGTTCCTCTAGGTAGCCAGGAATCTGAAATGTTTCGAAAAACAAAGTTACGTTCTCAGTGCCATAAGACTACTTTCATTTAGTTTATAAGACTTGAACAGGTTCGGAGCAGATCAATATTTGAATTTTTTTTTAATGCTTGGATAAGTTCCTCGTTGTGTACTATAATCTCATTGCTAACGATATATTTTATCTTAATTTTAAGATAAATAAAAAATATAAATTCTAGCTGCTGTTATGAAAGCTAATAATATATAGCATTGTATTGTTATAAGGAATGAAGGGGACAGTGACAAATAGTTAATGCATCTATAGTCCTATTGTTTCATTGTCACAGTTCTGCACGTTTAATAAAAGGAAGAAAATTTTATTACAAATGTAAAGTCAATATTAGTTTGTTTAAATCCTTTGTTTTTTTACATTTTTTTAACATGACATACATCCTTTATAAACAATGATACACATACAATTAATTGATTTAGTTGACCGGTATACACATTTTTTGTTTATCATTTGAAATAAACTTCAAAATGTACAAATCCGTTAATGTAATTAACAGAAAGTAATAGTTAAAAAAAAGGTAAACATACATTCAACAAAAATTCTCGATGTTATTCAATACAAATGGTCATCTTGGAGTAGTAGAAGCCTCGATATTTGCGGGCCTCGTTATACTCAGACATGTAAACAGATTAAATTTATTTAGTTTATATGTTGATATAAACGTAAAACAGCACAATTCATTCATTGTTACAGAGAAGACTATGCAAGCTTCCGCTAAATCGGCATTTTACATGGTCGTATTATAAAACATATGTAATATTCGATGGTAGTGCGAGAGAGCGATAAATAATTCTCGGACGAGTGCGGTTATCGACCAGCGCTTCACTTAGGTGCCAAACTCACACTCTTCTGAGAATCAACCTCCTAGCACTTAATTGCGTGAAAAACTACCAGTCGTTCAAGTTGTAATAGTACATTTCGCAACGGGGGCGGAAGCGGATTATTTCACTCCCGAGACGTTTTTCGGCCGAGCGAAGCGAGGTCGATAAGTCGAGTGAGGGAAAGATTCGCTTTCGCCCCAGTTTCGAACAGTAATTTTTACCTCGAGAGCCGTAAAATTGCATGTTCGATCGAACATGCGATTTGGAGGTTAGAGTGGTAAAAAAAAAATTTTCAACATATCGACAACAGTTCTTTGTGTAAATATTTTGTTAAGCATTACTTTTTTTAGGCCCATTCTTATCTCTATTTTGCATGCACTGCATTCTTCAAGAGTGAAGAAGTTCTTGTTAGAAGGAAAAAAAGAACGTGTGTATAATGTACATATTACACTGACAAGATCGACTGGGGTAGAGGTAATTACCATTAAAGGGAGGTAGTTTTGTAGTGAATGTACAATAAGCGCACATTGTATTGCGGTAAATACGTACGGCGACAAGAAATTTATTTATTATTGTCTATTTTCCTTTTCATTGCTCTTTCTGCTTTTTTTGCATTATTTTTCTTTATTTGACTCTTTTGTTTGCTTAATTTTGCTATTTTCGTTTGAGATTCGCTACTTTACTTTGCACATACATAATAAACTTCTACCTTTGGTTTTGGTCGGTGCGTATCAACGGCTTCGATCGGCAAACGTATGTTCTCCACTTTACAGCCGTAGGCCACAGGCGTTAATTTTATTATCGTATGTAACGGTACCTGGAGGTACGGTAGTTCGTCTGAAAAATATAAAGGAGGGGTTGGATTTGAAGTCGAGGCGCATTACCTTTGTAATAACTGAATTTAATAATGAAAGTATGCCAGACCTGCGTTTTTATCGAGAAAATATGCGAGAAGGCAGCGCAATACCGCTTGGTGACTGACTACAAGTACATTGCCTTGTCGTTCGAGTTCCATGATGACCGGCTCGAGGCGCGCAACCAAATCTTCGTAGCTCTCTCCTCGTGGATAGCGGTAGGAAAATTTATTTTGGTCCCTCGCCGCAAAATCACTTGGATATTTGCTTTCGATTTCCTCGTACGTCATCTCCTCGCAAATGCCCTACAAGTAGAAGTAGGCGTTAATTTGTTGTTAAGCTTTAGGGTCATTGGTTGTCAGGCTTACAGCGTCAATCTCGTTGAGCGGCTTCCACCTCTCCTGAGGAGCTTTTACGTGTGATGCTGTCTGTATGGTGCGTTTGAGCCAGCTCGTCCACACCCTTAGACCCTGTATGTCCTGCTCGGCGATGTAATCTCCCAGTGCTTTGGCGTACTCTCGGCCTCTGTCACTGAGGTCTGAATCACCTCCAATCCGACCCTCGAGATTCATCATACTCTCACCGTGCCTCGTCAAGTAGATAGTACGCGGCACTATGTGGATGTTCATTAAATAATAGACAATGCGCGACTGTATGTGGCCTTCGTGCTTGTGTACTAGCACCTTCTCGCCCGTGTTGTAAATCTTCATGAAAGACAAGTCGCTCTCGTATTCCTCGTCCAACGGCTGATACTTTTCCTGGTAATGCTCGATGCGCAGCATAAAGTCTGCCAGAACCTCCTCCTTGTTCATGTTTGTATAATCGGGACTGCTCACTTTAACCTAATGCGCAAACAACAGAATGTTTAAGACAACAAGCAAATAGAGCAAATAGAAATAGAAAGATTTTTTTATTATGACCTCCATTATGTTCTGCTCGACGATTTCGGGATCGTTGCAAACGGACTCGACGAAGAAAAGATTAAAACCCATCTTCTTTACTACAATATCGCGGATAAGCTGGCGCCTCTCAACCGTTGAGTTAGTCGCATCGAAAACGGCAACCTCGCCGTCTCCGGATTCGAGCCACTGACAGACGTCATTAAGTGCATCCATTGCGCACTGCGTTCTTATCGCCATGGCCTTTATATTATCCTGTCTGAAAAAGTCGTGGCACTGGTATGCGGTCGTTACGTGCCGCCTATATTCCCCCAGGTTGTACACCTTCGTGCTAATGCCAATCCAATTTAAGTAACGACAGAGCTTCTTTGAAATGTACGTCTTGCCACGAGCAGGTAAACCAACCATCGCTATCACGTGCGGTTTATTCACAAAGTTTGCTCGTTCTCCTAAAAACAATGAAAACAATGAAAACAATTCACTAGAAATAAATTCTTCTTTTTTACAGCTTTTTATAACTAAATATTCGGTTCGACCACTCGATCATTCTCAGCTGAATTCCGATAACAAGAACAAAACGAACGAATTTAAGGTCAAAAGTTCAACTTTTAAGATATGCTATCATATTTTTTTCTGCATTGCATTAAACAAACAAGTAAAGCTCAACCAAGGAATTATCTTCATTGTTCACTTAAAATATACCTCCTCTATCGCAATCCCTATTAAGTGAGAATTCGGTAGCCCCTAATGAACCTGGAGATAATTCTTTCATACTTTTATTTTACTGACGATTGCATTTCATGCTATAGAAGACGGCCCAACCTCCGAATCGCGCATTTCGTTGACAACTGAGACACATGTTTTCATACAACAATCATTTACTTTTTTCTTAGTTTTGCATATTCATTTGAAAGCTTAAAGTTAATATGACTTAAGAAAAAAGGACTGAACATTTTGTTTACAGCCTAGCGGGCCTGGGACTATTGTAATCCGGCCTCCCTAGGCTGTAAAATATCGTACGCACCAAGGGAGGGAATAAAGGATGCGATCTGAGACATTTGTATTCAATTATGGATAACTATGCGGATAATAATGGATAATATGGAATTGACATTTTTTAATTTATCAAGCTCTATTAATACTTATTAACTTACATTACTGTTATTAATTAATTTGTACTTAATTAGGGCTATTTATATGCAATACTTATCTTTATTGCCTAGCGGGGCGAAAGTGACACATTCCCTCCCGGTGCTGATTCAGAATTCAGTATTTTCGCCCTCGCTAGACAATAATAATAGTTTACACACCTAGGAAAGTAAAGTAAGAAACCGCATGTAAATTGCGGTTAAACGAACATGCGATTTGAGGCATTCTTCTTTACTTCCCTAGGGCTGTACAGTATTTTACGGTCTAACGAGGCCGGAATTACGTCCTTTCCAGACGGGCGTTGGGAGGAAAGTTGGAACTTCCGACCCGCTAGGCCGTCAAATAATATACGTACCACGGACGGAAATAAAGAAAGCCTCAAATCGTATGTTTACCGCATGTTTATAATTTACATTCGATTTGGCATATTCTGTAAATTCCCTCCCTAGGTGCGTAAATTACTATTACTATAGGGGAGCCTTGCGGTCCACTATTATCTAGTACTATTTTTCTAGTTTGTTTTAGTGTCTACAGTCGCTAGTATAAAGTTATAGAGAAAAGTAATAAAGGGGATAGTAAATTTTACTATATACATTTAACTACCCCAACACAGCAATATATATAAATGAATTCTGTGTTCACCTAACAAATATTTACTGTAAATTTTAAATGACCTTGACTACATCTAAAGCAAAATTTATATTAATCGAAAAATAGATAACATTTTGACGGTAATGTCTACAATAATTTCTAGAGTGTAGTTACGTTTTGGGTTACCCATAACATTATACAGAAGTTATTCGGCACTAGTTTTTTCGCAATGAAATCCTTTTCTTAGCAAATAAAACATTTAACGTGGCCCGCTTTGCCACGCTTTCCTCTATTGTTCAAAATTATAGCTATTTTACCTTTTAGCTCGAGAACGATTGAACGTTAGGCTTCTTTCGTTTCTATATACATGAAAACATCTCCCACGCACTGAGAAAAGTCCTTAGTAAAATTTACTATATTTTTTAGTAACCGGAAGACACGACATAATATTTTTCTCAGCACAGTTTCAACAAAATTCGTGATCCAGAAGTCAGACCCTCTCGTAGTCAGTTCTCTAATTTAGATTCTGACAATTTTTCTGCTTACTGTATAATGACCCATTCTATGATCTAAACTTAATCTGCAACCCTCTAATATAATACAATTCACGGTTATTGATAACCAGCTCAAATATACCTCATACAATTTTTTAATTAATTTATTAATTAGTTTATGAGTTTTTCACCTACCATCATTCGATATAAAAATATAAGCTATGGAACAAATAAAAAAAAAATGACGAAATGAACAATTATTCAAAATAATATTATGGAAAGAAAAAAATTATTTAAAAATACTTTTGGTGCATAAAAAGAGAGCATTTTGTCTCTATTTTCATTTGCTTATCTTATTTTTGTTCTACGATTAATAGAACCGGAGATATCCTCATTTAAAGATTCTTTTTTTTAAGCACGTGTTATCGAATTTATGAGCAGTGCTGTATGTGAATTTGATGGTTTTAATTTTTTAAATAATATTTTTACCAAGTTAATTTAATCTAAAATTTAAGACTTTCGTCGTATTTTGTAGCTTTTTACCGAGTGTTTGATAAATTTTTTTTTATAATACTTACTAGGTTTGCAAGGTACGATTTTGCGCACGCCTTTTTAAAACAAGCTTACGGAAAATTATGCATTGTACATGTATCGTTTATTTTCAGCACTTGAAATCATCCGTTTTTTAATTTTCTTAATTGATCATTTGTAATCAGTGACAAAAAATCAATGGGTTTATTTTTTAAAGAATTTCTTGCGGATTTACCCGCGACTTATATTGCTAAATCCAAACTCGGACTAAAAAGGGCCATTGCGTCCATGGCACCGAATATACACTATTCAATTTCTTTTTTTTATTAAAATTTCTTTTTCATAAAGACTTGAGATTTATCTTGGTATCGTCTTGGTATTTGAGGAATAAAACTTAGACTGATTTACCAAACTTTGATCATGGTCTCGAATATTTTTAAAAATCTTCCCTTGGTCTCGTCCTGTCTTTATCCCAATACTAAGCAATAGCCTATGAAGATTAATATTGGTCTTGTATGTGAATCCCTAATTTTGTCGAAAAATTGTTTTCTTTTTAAATAATAAAGAAAATGTTGAAATCGATATAACAGATTCTTAAACATAAGTTTTGCATCCCCTTTATATGAATTTTGCCCTTTTCTGAACTAAATAATGAACGAAATTAGCAAGTGATTATTCAAACAAATCATGAGACTTTTCGATGTATATACTTCCGCACCCATACCGAAAAGTACCATTATTTTCGCTAATAATGCGTATTATATATGTTGTATTATAGGACATTGTTAATTAAAATTATATAAAAATTTACTTTATTAGTGAGGGTATTTAACGAAAATGTTTTTATTGTAAAAAACTGAGATATGCCGATACGCAGTAAAATGAAGTATTATAATATAGCAATGGCCATGCTTTTCGAATAAAGCGCGAACGCTCAATAACAACTGAATATGTGAATAATTGATCGAGAAAATATTACATTTATATAACTTTTTATGCCTTACGGATCCTCATTTTTTACGCCGATAAGAGTTAATGATTAGATAATACAACGTGCTATCTTATTTAATTTATTTAAGTGTATAATTTACTAAAAATATAAATTTAATTGAAACCTAAATAACAGCAGCCGAAAGTAATTCTGTGGATTATTACCGTACCTATCGTGGTTTTTTATTAGCAATTAAGCTGACAATATCTTTATTGTCTTAATGTCAAAGTGAAAGCATGGCAGGAATAGAGTACTCCAGGAGTAATAATGAAATGAACAGTTTTGGCGAAGCGTTTGATTCTTCAAATTTTTACAATACTTATTTATTGATATTTTTAACGCGTGAATATGGTTTAATTAATCATTTTAATAACCCATATATCGAAAGAAATGGAATGCCTAAAAGCCACTTGAAGTGTTAAAAGTAATGCAGTTGCATTCTACTAATTGTATGTGATATCCGAGTAATAATTTTGCCTCAATTTTTGTAGAAAGGTATATTTCACAATTGATTCGGCAGATATCATTTTTAGATACTTTTTATTTCTAACCTCAAATTTCTAAAATAGAAACATAGTTAACAAAGAGTAAATTACCTCTGATGGGGAAGGGTTTCGTCTGAATCGTGTCCGAACTGGGCGGTGTGTAGTGATCTGAGTCCGACATGATGAAGAAATTCTTGTTTCTATTTTTCTAGTCCTTGAATAAAATTTCTTCAGTTTTTTTTACTCAGTCTTGTATATAGCTTATAAATATGTTCGATTTTTTAAATTATTAATTTATTAATTTTTACTGGCAATTTTTTTGTTGATTTCGCGGTCAAGCAATTTCAAAGAACGAAAAAGAATTGAAGAATCGAAGACTAATAAAATATGAGTGTATCTGTTTTTCTCTGTGCAATCTTAACCTTATAATAGACAGTCTTGTTAGTGCAGCATAAGGACAGATGCAAGAGTAGACAAGCAAATGAGTGTTTAGCCTGAGCAGACGTCGCAGCAGCACCACCAGTACCACCGTCCGCACTCCACCATCACCAGTCCACCACCACCATCACTACACCACCAAAAGTGAAAATCATAGACAACGACAGCGCCAGCTCCAACAGTAGCGGAGACGGTAGTAATTAGTACTTATAGTTAGTTGGAAATTTGGAAGACGAACTGGACGAACAGAACAGAAGAACTAGAACTGCGAGTATACTGCGACGTTCGGACGTTGACTAAATGACAATGACGCGCATAAAAGCATGCCTTTCGAAAGTTAGAAAGTGAAAGTGCGCGATGCGCGTGTGCGAGAAGGCAAACGTCACGAATAGTTGTATATATAGTACTCTTTAAAAGAGAGAATTAGCCAGCCTACTCTTTGCAATACTCTCCTCAGAATATAGAGTCGGCTTTATGCTACTTTAATTTATAAACGAATTTATGGAACGATAAAGGCTAATTAGTACTATGCAGTTCGACTATTTCTTGCCCCATGCACTATGTAATCACCCCATGAAATCCCCTAGCTTACATTATACCCCCGTCCTTTCTTCATCATGAAATCGCTTCGAGTCAAAAAATCCAAGTGTATAAGTGCTTTGGATAAACCGATTTGCTTATTCAAATATGCTTGTTATCTTTATGTATATAAAATTAGATATACGATAATGTATAAGCAGAGATGTAGAAATTAGTTTTTTAGAATTACTTTTTTTACATCTCTGGTATAAGTAACAACAATTTCTTTGCTCCGCTTTTTAAATTATAATACATGTACTAAGTGATTTTCATTGATTTTGTATTACAAAATAGTCCATTCACATTGCTGATTCGCATCTCCCATTTTCTGTCCATGCATCTTAGGTGGGTCATATACCTAAAAATTTTTTTTATAAAATCACCTAAAAAAATAAAATTATAAGTATTAATAACATTTGATAATAATATCATAAAAATATATTAAATTTTTAATAAAATGGAACCAAACCGAGGTCTCTAAGGTCATTTTATCTTATGTTATGTTAATTTAAAAAAATTGGCTTTGGTGACAATTCCAGGTCCAACGGATTCATCAATTTTGATGAGGTTTGGCTTACATTTGGGAATTAATTAATGTCATTTGTGCCTAAAGAGTTGCATCAGTTGAAATTATTTGAGTAAGTTTTTCAAACATTTAAAAAACTATAAATTCATGAAATGTAAAAAATTAAAGTAGCTTTTATAAGTTTTGAGATATTTATTCAAATAATTTCAACTGATACAACTCTTCAGTTCACTTCATAACGTACAATAAAGCGACCTTCGGGACCTCAGTTTGGGTGGTCCATTTTATTACAAATTTAATATATTTTTAAGATATTATTGTAAAATTTCCATTCAGAGTCGCAAAATTAGGGACTAAATATGGCGTAGCCGTTGCTTATGTCTTGTCTTACTTGGATTCTAGAATTAGAATTATCTCCATTCGAGATTTATATTTTTACATTGCAAGTAGTAGTAGTAGTCCATGAATGGATATTTAAGTATGTAAATGGTAGAATAAAGAGTAGAGCAGCTGGTAGTGGCTTTCTTTGCCTATGATCAGACTTCCACTTATCTACGTTTACAGTCTTATCTAAGACGAGTAAGCAATTTTAAATCTACTATTATGAGCTTTGAGGGTCAAGCAAGTATAGAGTCCTATTGCATATATATTACATTTTTAATTTGATAGTCTTATTTACTGCTCAAACTATTTCAAGAAACAATTGTTTTTATTCATAATTTTATTTACTAGTTGCTTGAAACGTTTATGGAATACACTTCCAGCAGAGTTAATATGCCTTGAGCAAGTTGGAATATTTAAAAATGTGCTGCGTTTTTAATAAGATATCCTCACGGTATCTTATTAGATGCGAAATTATTATTGTTATATTTTTCTTTTATATTTTGTATAATGTCCTTTTGTTTTTTTATACACGCTTATTATGTAATGGGTCGTATAGTGTTATAATAAATAAATAAATACATGAACAATCTAAGGACCTTGGGCTGACCCTAGACACTAAATTATCGTTTGATCAACACATAACTAATATCGTAAATTGCTCTCTAAGAACTCTGATTTTTCATCTCCTTCAACTATCATATCATTATAAAGGGTGTTCAAAAAGTTTGGAACCCCCCCTCTATTTTCGAAAATACTGCTCAAACAAAAAAAAGGTTCAGACAAAAG
>JAXIUT010000021.1:18723761-18738888 GCA_035586675.1 Eurytoma californica
GGATAGGGATGGGGTAGGGAGGGGATGCTGACGGGATGGTGACGGGATGGGGAGGGGTTACCATGTAGACACGGCCTGAGGTAGGGACGGGATATAGTGACGGGATAGTGAGGGGGTACCATGTAGACACAGCTTAAAGGCTCCAGTAACCAGGAGCTTCTCTCGAGTGATAAATGCGCACGAAAAATAAGGACAAAAGATATAAAATGTGCGAGTTAGACAAAGACAAGATAAGCCGTTTTATCGCTTGAGAGAAGGATCCCAGTTGCGCCGCGTTTTTGGCCGTTTGCGCAAGCGCACTAATCTCAAGTGACCAATAGCTACTTTCAAGTGGTACATGCACAGAATCTGTTCGCGGAGTCGCGGATGCAATATAAGGGATAAACAATTAAAATAAATATTTTTATTTAATAATTTAATATTTACTTGAAAATAAAGTAAGTTAGATTTAAGCAAATTAGTAAATACGAGTGTTGGACTACTGCATTGCTGGATTGTGTTTATATGCGAAGAAGCCTGAAAGGCGTTAATGCAGCATTTTAAGTGGTTAAGAATTTGGCATTTCGGTACAGTCTTCGATTCGGTTGTCTTGCTTTTCATTCTTTTTTATTAAAAAATTAATACATACTTATAATATTTTTTTCTTAGCTTGAAAAAATCGTCAAAATTGTATAGTGATAATTAATGACGTTATGTGCGTACATAAATGATTAACGGATTGGAGACGAGAAGAAGATAAAACATAAAATCTTGATACTTAGTAAACGGATAAGTAAGGAGTAGAGCGCGAGTCTGGAATATTTTGTTCACAGGCAGGTGCTAAACGAGGATGGGCAAGGGCGAGATTATTCTCGCCGAGAAGACGGAAAACAGCTTGACGCTGTCGGTGGCGACAGCCAGATTTATTGGGTAGGGATGGTATCACCGTCCAAGTTGCAGCAGCAACAGCAACAGGAGCTACATAAGCATCAACAAAAACAGCAACACAATTCAATACTAGATCAACAGCATGAAAAGGAGCATCTGCAAAACCAACCACTTAGTCCTAGGCATCGAAAATTTAGAATAACTAGCACAACAACAAATACACCAGCTGCGAGTAGAGTTGTACCTTCCGTTGCAAACAGTAAGTTTCTATCCAATATAAGCTATTAATATAATTTATTAAAAATTGAATATTTTGATACTTATATCCTAAAATTATGTTTTATTACTTCTTTTACTTGATTTTAGAAATACGAATTCAGAAAGGACCTAAACCTTTGGAGAAGAAAATATTTTACTTGGACATTAAAAATCATACTCTTTCTTCAAAATTTGAAACCAAAATTAAAGAACTTGGAGGGGTTAGTATTGATTTAAAAATAAATTTTTAAGTCATTTAATTTAATTTAGTAAAATGCAGATGTAACACTAACTTAAATGACAGTAGAATATGAAAGAATTGTCTGTCATCAGTTTGGTTAATTTTGAACATTTTCTTGTATTTGACACTTTATTCTGAATCTTATATAAACTATAATAAATTGATTGTGTGATTTCTTAAAGAATTAATATTGTACAAAAGTATTGTACAGAATCTGTTTTCAAAATCTAGATGAATTATATTTTTATGCCCAAACCCCTTTTTATTTTCCACTATTGTTCTCAAAAGGATAAAACTAGTACTGTCAATAAAAATAGTGGAAAATAAAAGGGGATTGGGGCATAAAAATATAATTCATCTAGATTTTGAAAACCGATTCATATTACAATTGTAATTGTATAAATATCTTTCATTTTCTCTTCTGCTTTTGGTTAGTTGTGTTTATTCATGTTAAACTTGTGTTAATAGAGAGTAGTAATAATAGTACCGAATTAAGGATTTTTAGAACATTCTCTAGAAGCTTTGAAGTTGTTGTTAATAAGTTAAAGATAATTAGCCTAGGGTAGCTACAGCGCAGCTGAGAAAGTATAGTATGTTATAATTTAGCAAGCTTCGTAAGTAGGTTGATAATTACATTAAAGCGTTTATCTAGGTGATTTAGCATCTCACGCATATGCTATTAAGAGTATGTCCAGAGTACGCAAAAGTCAAGTCGGCTGAAGAGCGTGTGGTCGTTTTGTGTGGATAAACATTCGCGGGAGCTACCGATAACGCAGTGAAGTGCGGAAAGTTGAGGTGAGCCGGTGAGCGCTACTCTGCGGAGGCGCCAGTAAGCTTTTACCGGTCTGGACCTCGATTAACTCTGGAGTTTACTCCGGAGTCTATAGACTAACTATAGAGGTCTAGTACCTACTAGTACCTACTAGTACCTACTAGTACAGTAGGTACTAGACAACTAGGCGCTACCGCGCTAGCGGTATTTCAAGTACACTGGAACTACTGGAGATTAGGAAATCGGAAGCCTTTTTTCATTAGTCCATTGTTTGCATTTGTAGTATTGTGTCAGGGATAGGAGGCTTTTAATGGTCATATCGATGAATCGAATGAAGTTGTATCGCCGTATCGGTTAATATTTCGGATTGACTTGATTGTTCACTCTATGTTAAGATAATAAGGCATCTCTTTCCCTCTTTCTCGCAAAAATTGAAGCATCTTGCCAGCTTAGCAGTCACTATAGTGGCACTGTGGCAGGTAGCAGTAGCTGAGCTTGAACGCGTGAGCGGCGGATTCGCTTGGTCAGCGCCCCGCATCGGCGCTAGTGCCAAGCTCTTAACGGCGAATGGCCATTTTGTGCGTGACAGTTCCGTGGAGCACTTCGCCCGTGCTGCTGCATACTCGCGAGGATATCGGTACAACTCGATGCTGCAAGCATTCGCACTTTCATCAGCGTGTCCCAAGTGTTGCTCAAGTGACCACTAAGCAGACTTGTTGTTTTTTTTCACATGAATTCCCTCGCCAAGTGAGACAAGAGAGCATCGAGCGGAAAAGGGAGTAAGGGATTGGAGCAGGCTCTGAAGCAGGCACAGAAGCAGGCTGCAGAGGTGAGTCGCACAGTCGCACTCAACGCGGACGCCGTGAGCTGTCGCGGGTTGTTGTCGCGACTCGCGATTAGTTTCTTTGCGTCTCCGTAGCCAAGTCCGTGCAGGTTCGTTATAATGCAACGAATCGCGGCAATAGGTGCTCGCAAGTCGGAAGAAGAAAACAATTTGCCCAACGTTGACTCTCGGGAGTAAGGATGCTGTCTGTTAGTGCCGTGCGCCCATCTGCTCCAAAATCTGCTCTCTGCTCCATCGTTTCTTTTGCCAAGAGTGCAGGATGCATCTTCAGGGCACCGCTTTTGCAAGCGTTACGAACTGACTCGCTCTATCATTTTTTTCTTCTCCGACTCTGGCTGCTCTTCTCTATGTACACCCAGCGGTAACTGATTCGTGTCGAACGTGTACGTCAACCTAAAATGACAATGTCGTCGGATTTTCTTTTCTTTTTTTATTTCTTGATTTGTTCATTTATTCATGGGATTTCCGAGCGACGTTCCCATTTTCGGTTCACGTTTAACACGAATCAGTTACCGCTGGGTGTACGCTTGTAAACACTTACACGGGCGAACCACGTGACTTGTTGCCGTGTAACTCGCTTTACCGTGCGCGATTTCGAATATCATCTTTTACTCCTGCCTGAACTCTCCTCACCACAGCATCAACAACATCCAAACTTCTGTCAGTTTTTTTTCTCACTTTTTTACAAATCAGGACACCATGAGCATTCTGATTGTTTTTGTTAAGTCAGCACTCGTTGCATTCCAAAATGTTTACTGAAAATTCTTTGAGTTGGCCAGCCAGCAGTAGCAACCTTGTGCTGAGTCTGCACTGTGTGTGAACTACTTAACAGTTATATAAAAACAATGTTCGGCTAACAATCTTATTTTAAAATTCTGTTTTTTAACACACTTATTTAATTTTTCAACTTTTGTCTTCTCACGTGTTTCAGGGAATAGAACTTTTCTTAATTAAGAACGTGTCGGTGGTTATCAGCGATAGATACGATAAAACAAATCAAATAACTAATAGTTCAAGTGACCAACGCAAATGGGGCTACGCCAGTGCAGGGAGCGGGGGACCCCCCTCGCTGAGGAGTATAGAGATCCAAACTCCTACACCAACACCACCTACATCATTTCGAAGTGTTGAAGGTCCTTTGTCTAACTCAACTAATCAACGGGGACAACCTACCCACAGATCAGTGAGTTACTTTATAAAACCATTTTCTTTGAGTCTTCTGTTTCTTGTTTATATATTCATATATACTTTTTTAAATAATTTACAGAAATCACGAGTGGATGCAATGTTGGAGCGTGCTCTGACACAGCCACAACAGTGTTCCGTGGATCCACTCAGTAACGCCCTAAATTGGGGTATACCTATTTGGTCTACTTACGAATTACAAGTCTGGCTGGAAAAAATTATTGTTTCTTTGAAAGATTCACAAAGTATTAAACAAGATACTTGTTCCAGAGACAAAGGCTTAAAAGTCAAACATTTAAAAGAACCATATATCAAATTTGAATCATATCGTAGGTAAGTGTTGTATGAATTAATTATTAATTAATAATGAATGTATTAATTGCATATAAAAACTATATTATAATTTAGTATATTAGATAATTTTAATTTTATTAAAAAATTTTTTTTTTCATTTTCAGAGAAAGTAGGCCTGTCTTTGTGGAATTGCAGTCGTGGCCTACTTTTAACTTTGATGGTGACCCAGGTTCTTGTCCTTTTGATATAAAAGGAAAGGAAAGTGATATTGCTATTAATAAGGAGATTAAAGAAAATAAGGAAAAATATTCTAATTCTAATATCACAAAGGTAAGAAAAATAATCTTAAATTTAAAGGATTTTTTAAACTGACGACCTATTTGCACTTACATACAAATATGCACTGATTAAAATAAACAACTCCTGTCAAAATCCTACCTTATAATACTATATGCAATACATATTGTTCAGGGCAAAGACATGACTCGTAGGCCTCGTGCCACAGCAACACGTGCTCGTAAAACAGAAAATACTGGATACTGTGGAATTTGTCGAATTGACTATCGAAATCTTGCCAAACATCTTCAAAGTGATCAACACCTCAGTTTTGTACAAAATGAAAAAAATTTCTTGTCTTTGGATAATTTAATTGGAACTGGAGCAAGTGTTGAAGCCTTCCTTAAAATTAACAGATCAAACGATGTCAGGTAAATATAATACTTTTAAAAGAATTGGATAAATTTTGTTTACAAACATAAAGATGCATTATTCTATTCATTTTAGCAAAGAGTGCAATTTATTTTCAAATCAAAATCACAGTCTTGACAATGGAATACTTTCTTCGTCGAATGAAAAATCGGAAAAAAAAGATAAATCTAATTTAAGTGAGTTAAACTTAGATGAAATTAAAATGATTGAATGTAATGGAGCTCGCAGGAATCTGTCTTTAAAGTTAGATTCTCCCCATAATTTAAGAACTAGAATAAAACATGAAAGTGGTCACTTACTTAGGTCTAAAGGAAGGCCATGGAGTGAAGAAGAAAAACATGAAAAATCTTTTGATAAGTATACTATAAAAAAACGAGCAAAGGGGACTATTTGGATAGAAGAAGAGGACTCTGAAGAAGAAAAAAATACAGAAAATGTACAAGGTGACATTAAATCATCTTTTGAAAGATTTTGTGAATCTGGAACAAAGAAAAGTACAAATAATGGTGAAAATTCATCTGAAAATATATTGATAAATGGAGATGTATGTACTGCTGGTAAGGACAAAGAGGCCAATCTGAATAAACTCACCAAGGGTGATAATGCATTGGCAGAATCTTTATTAGATTCTAATTTAAAGACTAAGGTTAATGGCTATGAAAAAAAAGAAGAAAAGCATAAAACAGAAGTTTTGCAGGGTGGTCAGAACAATGATAATAAAAAAGTGAAATTATTAGAAACTAATACTAATTTTAGAAATGATAATGATAATGTTATTGGTAGTGGAGAAAAAATAGCTCCTATCGATAATGAAGATACCAATTCTCTCAGATCAATTAAAATTGTAAGTAAAGAAGATCGAGGAAAGAGTAAAATAGCCAGAAGAGGAGGAAGGAGTTACAGGGGTCGACATAGATTGTCTGTTGAAGAAAGATTAATAGAAGACAATAGAGATTACTATAAAGTTGAAGTTTTGGGTAACAAGTTAAGATCTAGTGCAATTCCAAGTAACAGCATCATTGTATCTCCATCGAAGGAGCAAATCAACAAGTCGAAAAAAGATGATAATCCTTCCAGTGAAAAACCCGTTGTGGTTCGGTTTAAACGTGTTAGAAAATCGGAACTTTCTTTACTTAGTGATGAAGCAGAATCTTTTATGTTTGGAGATCCGCGCCGCGATGATGAATCGAGTGAAAATAGTGATGGTGAACAGAGCAGTATTTTACCTAAAGATACTGAAAGTGAACATGAAGAAACTGTAAACTCTTTTTTGGTTAGCTCTTCTCCTTCCTCTGATCCATTCAAAAAAGAAACCACTGAAGATGAATCACAGGAATCAATAACTCATGGTAGAGCAAGGAAAAGAAGAAGAACACAAACAGAAGCTCTGATTATGGATAATACTGATTATTACAAGTTTGAAACTCCAGGCAGTAGATTAAGGTAAGGAAACAAATTTTTTTATTGTTTTTAAATTTTATACACATTAATTTACTTTTATAAATATCTATAAATTGCAGTTTATTGGTTAAGTTATTCATTATATTTTAATTTTCTAATTTGGAAAATTCATGGTCTTTCTTTATTTTGGTTTCAGATTTCAAGCTCCATTAACTGGTATTAGTGAACCAGCTTTAGATAAAGAATTTGCCGAGATGGCTGATATGGTTGTAGAATCAGTAGTGGAAAAAACTTATCCGTCCAAACCTTCTCCAGAAATTGAGAAAATGCATTTCTCATTTGAAGCGGTACCTAAATCTGAACCATGGTATCAAACCTATCAACGTCAAGATGAAGGGGCAGAATTTTGGCATTATTTCAGTGAGAGTGATTCACAAAAGCCATTTTTACTTCCTTATGAAATTGAAAACTTTCAAGAGAGTTTACATAAAATCCTTCAGAGTGGAGTGCACCGAAAGCGTGGACGAAGTAGAGGTGGACACGTGAATTTGGGTGTTAGATCGCCTCGAAAAAGTCCACGATGCCATGCTTCAACATTAGCAATAATGTCCACCATAATAAAGAAAAGAGAACAGCAGACATCGAACCTGAGCACTATTGAAGAAGAGAGTAAAACAAAATGTTCCGTTGAAACTGCCAAGAGCGAAAAAAAGTGTTGTGAAAAATCTGACGTCGATGAAGACTTAAAAGAAATTGTTAAAAATCTCGACGAGATGTTAAGCAGCAACGACATGCAAGATATAGAATCGTTTGAAGCCGATCTTTTGAAAAGTCCCGATGACGTTGTTTTGGTACCTGAAACTTTATCCAGAGGAGCCCCAGCAAACTTACTAGAATTACTGGACAATTGCCACGATAATGTGCCAGCGAGTGGAATCGAGAATTCGTCGTGCGCCAGTTCCGAATGCGGCGAACCTAATCACGAGTTTCCGTTGAAAAGACGTAAGAAAAGGAAAAATAAGACTGGATGGCCGGGAAATAAAATGAGACGAAAGTTGCAAATTAAACAGTTGAGCGAGGAAGTACATAAGGAGTTGTGTTGCGAAAAGAGCACGGAGGATTCCATAAGCATTGACCAAAGGCTCTCAGGGGAACGTAATTTACCGATGAGAAATGATTCACCTCATATAGTACACAACGAGGAGGATAACAAAGAGGACAACGTAACGGAACCCGAAACGGGTAAAGAAAACGAGAAAATGAATAAGGAAAGCGGAGGCAGAAGGACCAAGAATGGTGATAGTAAAGATGATCTTGATGTAAAGGAGCTGGAAGAAATAGAAGGCCAAACTGTGCTGCAATCAGTTTCCGGTGATGAGATTACCACACGAAGAAGGCTGCATGACGAGCCGGATAAATGTAGTGTTGAAGAAGAAAGAAGGCAGTCAGCCGAGGAGATGAGGCATTCAGAAGCAAAAGGAAGACTCTCTAGCATCAGTGAAGACTCGGAAGCGTCAATGTCGAATAATGAGAATCTTTGCGAGAAAGACGCCAACTCGTTGCTAACAACGGAAAAACAATCTTCACTCAAAAAATTGTCGCAGAAACGTAAACGAAGCAATACTATCTCCTCGAATGCATCTCATCACATGGAGGTGGAAAACAGGCGACAGAGTGCTCTCGACTCTTCCCTCAAAAAAGGTCAACAGCAGCTTGGTGGCGGTCAAGGTCAGTCTGTCGATCTGATCGGTAAAGCTAACAAGCGTCGAAAGAAATCGAAGAAGCACCAATCAAGTGATAATTCTCCAGCCAAATTAAAGTTTGACAACGAGGAGTGTAAAAAAGAATCTTTATTAACCGCTAACGAGAGGAAGAGACTAAAAAGGATAAAGAGAGACGATAGTGCATCTTCGGAAATACAAAATAGTGAATTGGACTCTGTGCTCTCGGAACGAGTGTCACCGTCCTTTGTCGCATCATCGGATGTCGATCAACGGCGCTCAAGCATCGATTTTCAACCTGTTGTCAGAGTGATGAAAATCGAAGATCAGGTTGATATGGATAACAGTGTACTTTCGGTTACCGTTGCCAGCAATCGTAGACTCAGAAGTTCTAGTTCGCCGAGGTCGAATATGCAACCGCCCAATAAACGATTCAGACACGCTTCTAGAAAGCGACAGTTTTCAGGACAATGGATAAAGAATAGTTGAAAGTTAAGATGATCTAGTGTTTAATTTTTTGTATAACATTATCGAGCTTTCGACTGTCAATTTTTTTCAAATGAACGAACAGTCTTTGCTCTTGTGTACATTCTGTACAAATGCTATTTGTGTATGTGTAGTATTTAAAACTTAGCAAGCACTTAGGAATTTATTAACTCGTATCATTGTATCAAGAAGTTATATGTTATTTCTACATTCACTTTCATTGTCGTTTTGAAGCATTACCTGCTATTTTCTATATTGTACATTCTTATAGCGCGAGTTTTGAAATCTTATTATATAATTATTTTTATTACTTTTATTATTATTATTATTATTATTATTATTATTATTAACAACATTTCCATCGTCATTATCATAATTATCATATAATCTGCAATTTAACAATTATTCACAAGTATTTAATTTAATTTTTACTATAAAATTGTAGCATTTTTCCAGTAAATTCTGATTTAAAATGCTTCAAGAATTAACAAATAAAAGAAGAGTTTTAAATTATTATGAATGTAATGAGAAAATTTAGAAGATATTCTTCTGTATCGTTTCTTTTTGCAAGTAAATGAATCCTTTTTTTATACAAAATTTTTGATGTAAATGTACGTACAAAGTCAGTAGGCAATAAATGTTCAAATATGGTTTAGGTGTTTTTTCAAGTACAGAAACTTATAAATGAAACTGTGTTAAAAAAAAAAATTTATTTTTTTTATTTATTTATTTATTTTTTTTCATTAAACAGTTGAGTTATTTGCCATATTCTACTTTAAATATGTAGTCTGTATCGAGCAACTTTTTTTAATTGGATCTCATTAAAACTTTTCATACAGTACATTGCGTCTTATATGTAGACAAAATAGCCAGACTTATTTACAGTGTTATAATAATAAAGATTTACTTAATTCAAGAAAAACACCTATATATCTTATTTGAATAAATGATATTGTAAATCTGTCAGAGTACAGAAAAAAAAAAATGATTAAAGAAAATTGAATTTTCCACATAAAAATTGCATCATTATTTTCCTTATGTAAATCAATTTTATTTACAATACAAACTTTAAGATTACTCCAGTCCTTCCCTTTCTTTAAATTGCCTTTTTAAATCAAAAAGCTTTTTTTGTTTCCTTTTCTTTTCCAAAGAAAATTTCTTCAATATCCTTTTTTCTTGATTTTCAACAGCATTTTCACCATTTAAATATCTGTCTAATTTATTGATTAAAAGTTTTTCTGCAATTTCTTTATTTTTAAATTGACTTCTGGTTTCATGGCATTTAACAACAATACCAGTGGGTTTATGTTTCATAACAACAGCATTACTGGTTTTATTAGTGGATTGACCACCAGGTCCACTACCTCTTACAAATTGTACTTCAATATCATCCATTGATATTTCTGGTACCCTGGAATAATCTATATATTTTTTTATTGCTTTAAAACAGTGAACAGTTGTAACAATATTTCTTTTATACAATTGTTCTACAATTATTTGATAATTTTTTGCAAACATTTTTTACACTATTCGTTTGTGTGTCAATAAAGTCAGCCCTTTCTAAAAGAAAAAAAGAAAATAATATTAAATAAATATTTTAAATTAATTTGTAATCAATATAATGTAATCCATATAATACCTTATAATGAAAATCTATTTCTGATTTATCTATTAGTGTTCTATTATTTAAAAATGCTTTTCTAACTCTGTGTATAAAATATTTTTTATCTGTGTATTTTAATGTTTCACCATATCGCAATAAGCTTTTATACAAACCCAGAATTTCAAGTTGTAGCATGATTTTCAATCAACGTAGGTATATTATCTATTTTCTTGTTAAAATCTATTATAACCTAAAATGTAAGCATGAGTGATGTTTTTCAATCAGCGAGGTTAAGTTTCGTTGCGTTTATAATAACGCCCTTTCCACATAGTGCATATATATAGTCGTGTCGTGACGTGACTGCCTTTTGGTGCCTTGAGCTTCAAAACGTACGAGTGCGAGAGAGATGACAGAAGATAGCAGAATATGCTATCTCTCTCGCACCATGTGGAAAGGAGGTAATTTTTTAAGTACCTGATTCACTTAAAAATTTCAGAGAATCACGAACAAAGAGTAGTAATCATTTATTAGATTTTAATTATTTGCAATTAATCGATTGATCAGAAATTTAGAAGGATTATCAAAAAAGAGAATAAAGTCGGTGATTACTGATTTCGTTCTTATCGACTGTTCTATTGGATGTGAGGTCAGACCTGTGTGAGGTATACCTATGGAGTATGTATGGCTGCAGTTTGTCTGTGTCGCGACTCGCGAGTATAACGAGAGTGGCGTTTATGGACGTTTGTCTTCGTTTGGTCTAGTTAGATATCTGGTATGGTTATTGGTTATACTAAGAAGTATACTGAGGGTCATTCTGAAAAAAAATTTTACGAGAAATCAATTTATCACTGTATAATGTCAATATATAAAAGTGATAAAATTAAGTAGCGATAAACTGATTTATCAAAAAAAAAATTTTCTAGAATAAACCCCCTGTGGTGAATGTCTGATCGTTCTGTTCGTCTCGTCTGTTATGGTCTCGTGACTTGGTGAGTCGTGACTCGTGAGCGGAGATTACGAAGACTAGGGGCGACTCAGCGACTGGCGGTGGCACTGTGGCGAACATTTTTTGCGTAGCACCGCTGCTGGCGAGCCGCCGCGAGCCTCGAACCGCGATTGACGCGACTGCCGCCAGGTGATCCCAATTGACTTATAACTTGTCACGCCATTCATTTTACAAATTCTTGTTGAACAGCTATTTTGTTACTTTATCCTTTTATTCGTTAATCCGAAGGTCGAATTGGCATACAAGCAGTTTGTATTTGGAAAAAATATATTAAATTCGTGAAATTGGGATTTGAACTTATTCACTTTTGAAACGCAAACTTTTCAAGAAAACTCCAAGAGGACAGAGGTGAGTGTGAGAAAAAATAATGTTACGTGCTATAAAGTGAGGCATCAATAGATGGAAGAAAATTACATATTTTGTGAAAGCGACAAAGGGGAAGGGGAGCTGCTTACGCTGCTCAGTATCGGCCATCTTGGCGTGTTTTAAGCTTGCAATAGGAGCAGCATGCGCCATCAGGCAGCAGCGCACTTCTAGAAGCCAGTTTGCGACCAACTTCGTGGGAAGCGAGAACAGACTGTTTGAGCTCGCGTTGCCTCGGAGTCCCAAACTGTAAAGGTACCCATTGCATCTCCTTCAGTAGGGAGCTTATATACCTCATTGGAAAGGGTGAGATTCGTTTTTCATGCACTTACATGTCATCTTGAGACTATTAGTGAGTAAAAAAGTATACTTAGAAAAAACACAAAAGAGTTGGAGAGAACATTGACGTTTTGGTTATGAGTGAGTGAGTGAGTGTGTGTGTGTGTGTGTGTGTGTGTGTGTGTGTGTGTGTGTGTGTGTATGTGTGTGTATGTGTATGTAAGAGAGAGAGAGAGGGAAGGGGGAAGGTCGTATCGACGCAATAATTATCTACCTGTGAAACTGTTTATTCCTGTAAAAACCTATTATAAAACCAATGAACTATTACTATTATCCATTAGAATAATATTCTATTTATGTGTACCTAGTTGCTTCTATATAAAGCAATGCATTGGTGAGGTAAGTGGACAGTATTCAGTGGTGGCTTGCTTCGCTCTCTCCACCTCTTTCATTCTGATGGACATCAGCGAAGAGGTTCGAGAGCATTGATTGTCCATTTTCACCGCCTATCATTAACAAGTAGATATATGTGTGCGTGCGCGCGCGCGCGCGTGTGTGTGCGTGTGTGTGCGCGCGCGTGTGTGTGCTTTTCACTGTTCATTTTTCTGCGTGAACGTGCAGTAGTTACCTACATTATCTTTCTTACGGGGATATCGACTCACCGGTTATGAAGTGCAACAGTGTTACGCATTTGTGTTACATTTTTTATGTGCCATAATTATGTGTATAAATTCGTCATTTAAAACCATTTTCTTCATTCGATGAAATATCATTTTCCGTTAAAAATTCAAATTATTTAAAAAAGATGTTCGTGTTGTATCTGCATATATACATTCTTGTACATAAACATAAGTGCAAGTTATACTAGAATATTACGTTTAATCTTCTTCTTGATTTACTAGCTTGGGCCGGTTGCTGCTATGCCACCATACATGTTAGTTTTACGTTTAATCGATCGCTGCGTTACAGATCTATGTACGTACTAAATGTACATACATTTTTGAATTTATGTACAAATAAAAAATATTCTGGAAATCAATATTCTAATAATCTGAATGTTTAACGGAAAAATTTTTGGCACATTTTATTCTAACATATAATAAAGATAATAAATCAATTTTTCTATTGGTAGTCATTAGAATGTCCATTGAATGCATGATTAGTTATTTTATAAAAGGAAAGTAACTTTTTATTTGAAAGACATAGTAGTGACTATAAAAATAAAACTGTACCTATGTCCCTTTATCATATTATATAAAATTATAATAAAGAAAGTTTCTAAGGGGTTTATAAAGTCTACACCAACAATGTATGTAATATAGGTGTCACATAAGCAAATAAGCTTGCAATTAACTTCAATTAACAGTTAAATTTGAATATAAATTTAATTATAAAGGTGCTTGCATGTCTTTAATTTTGGTTTTATGAAAAACTCTTGTATTTGATAGAATATTGAAAAATAATTGACAAATTTTTTCTTTATTCAATTCAATGTTCATATTAACAAAGATTGCAAATTTAAAAATGTGCATAATATCACCACTCTGCAGTATATAGAATACTGTTCTACAGTGATCCTGCACCTGCATCCTACATTGCTGGAATGTTTATATTTTGCTTCTGGCAGGCAAAAAAATAGTGTATATTCCATAGAAGTAAATAAAGAATACTATAAATTATATATATATGCGCTAAATCTGCTGAAGTTAAATTTCACTCTTATGAGACATTTTTTACTCCCTAGGTGGGTAATGCACTATTCTTCAAGTATTGTAATTAATTTTCAATGAAAATATGGGTCTTTAAATAGTTGATTTAGAATTAGAAGTCAAGCAGCAGTGTCTGAGTTCTTAAGAGGCTATTGTACACTGACATTATAGTTTTTCATTTCATTGAATAAATTTTGCATTTACAATTAATTTGGACTGGATGCACATTCTCTACTCTTTAAACAATGTGCCTCTACATCAATAACCAGGATATTTAAAGAATTGAATAAATAAAAGAAAAAATCGTAATCGTCGGTAACTGTGTATAAAGTATATAGGTAGGGCATTAAATAGGGTTAATATTTTATTTTACATCAGAATTAAACATAACATTTTTGATAAAGATATTTGTTTTTTTTGTTTTTTAGATATTTAGATAACAGAGTTTTTCTCTTAAAAAGAAATCATTATATTTTTGTCTTCAACTCGCAAGCATGTTGGCGAGAATTAATATTTGCTTGACATTGACACGCATTATTCTTCAACATATTCTACAACTGTTAGAATGTGAAAAAAAAAATTTTAAATCTACCAGGGCTGTATGCGGGGTTTATCAAAAAAAATTTTCCGAAAATTCAGGTGCATCCCGTCAATTGAAAAAGTTGTGCGAGGAAGTTTCGTATTCTGAAAACTTCCAGCGACAAACATTTTTTTTAAGGATCAAGAAAGTTTTTGCCGAAAGTTTTAGACCTTTAAATATTATAGGGAAAAAATACGAACGATTTGAAGATTATGAAAGGTGTGTAACGCAGGGAGACGCGCTGCGTGTACGATCCGAGCTGAACGCGGCACACCCTTAACCCTTAACCTCGTATTTTTTCCCTATAATATTTGAAGTTCTAAAACTTTCAGCAGAAACTTCCTTGATCCTTAATAGTATATTTCGATACAAGTGTGATAAAAGTCATTTTTGTTGCTACGCTGCTTAAATATCTGAAAAACGAAAAAACAAATATCGTTATCAAAAATGTTATGTTTAATTCTGATGTAAAATAAAATATTAACCCTATTTAATGAACTACCTATATACTTTGTATACGGTTACCGATGATTACGATTTTTTGTTTTATTAATTCAATTCTTTAATACTCAGGTTATTGATGCAGAGACACATTGTTTAAATGGGAATTAAAAAATGGGATTATAAAAGTACAAACCAACTTTGTACTGCAGGATGACAATCGCCGAACGCAGTCCGATGTTCGGATTGCTATAGTACAACGCGCGTTGAACTACTATAGTCTGAATTGGGCCGCGCCGTACTTCGAGGTTGGGACTCTGAGAGGTCCAAGGTACAAGTATACTTACTTCAAGCTTGGACCTCTCAGAG
>JAXIUT010000021.1:18738988-18753761 GCA_035586675.1 Eurytoma californica
GCCGCCGACGCCGCGGCCGCCGCCCAGGGGCCCGAGCCGCCCCCGAGCAAGCCCGGAGCGGCCGCCTGCCGGCTGAGCGAGCACCGCTGCAGGAGCAACGGGATCTGCATCGCGCAGGACAAGTTCTGCGACGGCGAGAACGACTGCGAGGACAAGAGCGACGAGCCCGTCTACTGCACCCGTTAGTATGCCTTTCGCGGGCCGATTCTTGGTCTGGATGGAGTAAGCCGCTGTCGGGGAGTGAGGGGACCCGCGTAGCGCTGCTCCTGCCTCGCGCGTTTGTTCTTGCGTTTTTTTTGCGATTCGGGTTGCGGTACGTTGTCGACCGACCACTTTCGAGAGCTATGCGGATGCGCTGATCCTGTGCGACCGGGGGCCGGTTTGTTATGATTGTGACGCTTCGCGAGTTTGTTCGGGTCTTGTTTTCTTGTACTTTCACCGCGTAAGTGATATAACTGCTTTTATGTATCGCTGAGAAAATATGGCACTCGTTACTCTCTGGAGTATGTTTTTAGAGTAGTTTTACGACGCGGTAGCTATCTAGATTCTAAAGAAAAGTTTTTCACTGTACGTTTATTCAAATCTGATCAAATCAAATTGCGAGTAAAAAGTGCTATTGATTTATTCTATTTAAATTTGCAAATTAAAAGGGAAAGATGAACCATGGTATAATAAATAAAAATGTCACTGTCCACTAATGAAAAGAATTCAGTTTGCGAATAATTTCGTAATTCGACGTAGCAATTACATCCTTTCATTAACGAAGGTAAACTCAATTGCTATTCGGATTTTTGTCCAACTCTAATTTTATGATTGCGCATAAAATTACGCGCGTTCGCGGATAACGTTTACATCAGCAAATATGTAAATCCGATAACGGTCCCATAAAAAGCTCGACGTATTATCTCTAAAAGTGAACGAGATAAAATCGTAGACCCGAAAATAGTAAATATTTATTTTGAACTAATCGATTTCGATCTAATCGAATCACTTAGCGCGAGGTTAATAAAATTCGATTTTCCAATTAGGCTCGCACCATAAATAGCCCAGCGGTTACATCCGAATCCCGTGAATACATAAACTTTTAATAGCAAAGTTACAGTTGACGAAGTTAACAGCGCTAATAGCGGATAATAGACCGATAGTTGAAAACTCGAGTAAAGGATGTGTTTGACTTAATCCGAAAACCTGTAAACTTCGCCGGGGCGAACTGTCCGGCTAATGCTGCAAAATAGTCCGGGGGGCAAAAGTGTGCCGTGCAACTTTTGCCAGCGTCCGCCTGGGCGGGCAACTCGCGGAACTACCGACGTATCGAAAATTAATTACCTACCCTCTGCCACCCACTGCCCCCCGGTACCGCCTCCCCAGCGGACGTATATTTTCATTTCGGCGCGTGCACCTACATCGCGATACCTCCGCGGCGAAACCAGAGCGCGCTATTCTCTCATTTTTCCCTTCTTGATTACTTCGGAAAAAAAACGCGGAAAAAATAAAATCTCGGTCTCTGTGGCGAACGATTTTTTTTTTCCGCCGAACTGCGCCTGCTTTTTTTGCTCTCGCGTGTGCATGAGGCGCGGCCCGGAAATACCGCGCTTTTAAACATCGCGAAAATCGGATTTCGCCCTTGGGCGTGTGTGTGCGCCGCGGGGCCGCCTCGCGCGCAGTGTTGATATAGGCGCCTCGCGACTTCTTTTCGCGCGCTTTATTAAAGTACGTACGGGGCGCGCTCGCTGAATAATGCATAAGTGTCCCGCAGGTTTTTCGGAAAATATGACTCTCTCCCCGGCCTCGCGCGCATTCATTTCCGAATATTCCGAAGCGCGCCGCGGGCGAAACTGCCCCTAACTCCTTCGCCCGGCGATTTCATTCAACGCGTATAATTCGACTTTAAACGCCGCGCGTCCCCATCGCCGGGCGCGACTAATTCCGCGTTCAACTCGTGTGCTTCGAAAATTGATTGCGAGAAATTTCTGATAAAACCGCGCGCTCTCTCGTTGTAATTCGCCCTGAAACTAGAGCGAGGGAAAGATTACGTATGGCTAATATCGGCGCAATCAAGCGGAGAGCAGCGGTTTTTCAAAAAGTTGGATGGAGCCGAGCGCAGGGAGGGGAGTAAAAGTTGATCCTCTTTCTTTTCTTGCGTGCAGCCTGCAACCGCACTTTATACGGGGATGTGGGTCGGACCTACGAGCTGCAGGTTCGCAGACCACGGGAGGAGAGGCTGCCCTTCCTCTGTCATCTCAACTTCACCGCCGCTGGTCATGATTTGGGTGATCTTGTACAGGTACTTTGTCCTTTGATCCTTCTTGTTTAATTAATTAAATAACTTTACGACCTGACGGGGAACTTTATTCATACCCCGTCGAGTTTTCAGTTTGCAGTTAGTTTAAAGCTTACTTTCGACGCTAATATCTTTTCGGTGAGCTTTATTTAACGAACTACCCGAGGAATACTCGATTAATCAAAATTTATGCATAAGAAGTAACGGCTTTTTTTAGCGGAGTGCGTTGGCGTACCATGTCACCATCTTCTCAATATTAATGTAGATAAATTCAAAAATAAAAATACGTTTCGATGGCTGCTGCGCACGAAATGAGGTCAGAAGATATGAAAAAAGAATAGCAGTCGAATCGTAAAATATCGAGAAAGTTATTTACCTATGCAACGAAAAGAAGCTGTTTTACATAAAATCCTCGGGAGCCGGCGTGACGTTCCTTAAAAATGAAAATTTACAATTATATTACGAATTTAAGTAATAGAACTTTGGAAACCCTCAACGTCTCTTTAAAACTCCCAGCCGATTCAATTATGCATTGTTCTGCAGATGTCGAAGTTGCAGCGGAAATCTCGTGAAATAATAAAGGAAAACTTGCTCCCTTACATTTTATGGATAAATAGCATTCAGCTCACCGTTTTTTTTTCTTCCTCATCCGTGTCCACAATCAGCTTTTACGAGGGAAGACGGGCGGGTTGTCCTTTTCAATCTCGTTAAAATTCAGGGGTCGTGGCGGGCGGCATAACGCGGCATTTTTTCAAACTGGACGATTTGAATGGCGAATCATTTGAATTATAAGAATCCCGGGTACGTCGCGCGTCGTTTAATGCCGCCCCCGCCCATTACTTTTTCATTCATGTAAATTTAAAATTTTCAATTCGATCGATCGTAGCTCTAGTGCTGTTGTAAAGAAGTGGCGGAGCGGAAATTTTTTCCGCACGATCCCAGCTCCTTCAATTTACATCAATCCGCGTAATTTGTTTTATAGATTCCGCCGGCCGGGGCGCTAAATTATTTTCGCGCTCCCGCACGCCACACCGCAGTCCGGCGAAGACGAAAAAAAACTCTCGAGTGCTGCTGCACTGCACGAGGGTCGTAAAAAAAAGGAGAGTCTATGCGGCGGCCGGGAGAAAAAGTTCGATGCCGGCCGCTGGTCGTATACGCGCGCGGAACCGCAGGCGCCGGGGGTGCATCGAACTTTTTTTTTACGCCGCTTTTACGAGGCCATTAATAACGCGCGAGTCAAACGGAAGTGCCGGGCGATAAGACTTAAGGGACACGGACGGGGGGCAGGGTGATTTTTACGCCGATCGCGCGCGTATCACCCCCTCTGCTCGCCCCGCTTGTTTTCACCCTTTTCTCTTTGCTTCGGACTTTTCGCAGCTGACCTTCGATACGTTCACGGTGGGCCGCTTCCTCTCGTTCACCTCGGACGGCTGTCCCCACGGCTACATGAGCATAAACGAGGAGGGCAGGCCAGCTACGGGGGGCCAGTGGTGCGGCAGCGCCTGGGGTTACACGGTCTACTACAGCGAGACCCGCTCCATCAACTTGACTCTCTATCTGTCCCGGCTGCCCGGTCAGGTACTTATCTCCCCGGTCCCCGCGCGCACATCCGCCCTTCCATCACTCCGAGCTCGTCGTCTACCATCGCTATCCTTCCCCCTCTCTCAACCCACTCCGCTCCACTTAACTCAGCCCCGGTCCTTTTTCGACCCCGCGAAGGAATCCATTACGACGAGTCGGTGTTTATCGTCGCTCCGTCGTCGTCCCCCGGGGAGGGCGTCGTGGACGTGAGTTTCGTTTGAATTTTCAATTACTTCATTGGCAGAGGCGCGCGCGCGCCCCGCGAATCGGGGTCGCAAGCCCCCGGCTCGCGGGGATGTTCGTGCACCCGTGCAGCCGGGCGAGGTCGCGCACGGACACGCCGAGACCTAGTTCGACGGGGACGTTAGACGGCCGCCCGGGCCTCCTCTTGCCCGCGCGTTAATTGTGCCGCCCGAGTTGTTGCTTCAATTAACGTTCATTACGCGCCAAATCATAATGAGAGGCGGAGGAGGAAAAAGAAGTGCGGTGCTCGTCATTGGGCGCGCATACTTGCTCTTTATTTTTTTTACGGGGCTGACGTAATAAAAATTTAGTTTTGATGGGATTAACAATTATTTTTTTAAAGTACGAGATAACCTATTTCATTAAGAATCATCTTTTACGAGCATTTGCTAATTATTGCAGGCGATTATTAAATTTTACATTTTCTTCCAGTAACTTAGAAAAAATAAATAAAAGAAACTAATTAACTTCCTCTCTCTCTCTCTCGTGCGAATTGTATTCTCATTGAAAAAAAAATTAAAGGAAAGGAAAGGAAGTAGTGATTACGTTCGCGTTTGAAAAAGTAATATAACCGCTCATGTAAATATCGCCCGTGTAAATACGCAACGTCCAGTTTAATTCGACAGGGCCACCGTCGCGTCAAGCTCTTTCGAATTCTCGGCTCGGCGGTATACTTTTGTTTTAATCACCGCAACGCCGATCGAATCGCCGTATCCTCATTAACAGCGTGCGGCCGACGTCGAGCCGGAGCTCGAAATCTCATTTGGTAATTGGCAATAAACAATGAGCGCAAACGAATCGCACGTACACGACGGAGCGGCGCGCTGATTATCGATAATCGGCTCCGCCGACGGGGATTTCGACCCCCTCCGCATGCGAGGAGTCCGCGGGTAACCTTCCTGTGTGCGCAGGGCAACGACTACAACTTCGACTTCAAGCTGTCGTACAAGTTCCTGAAGCGCAGCGAGGCACACCTGAGGTACGGCAACAGCAGCATGAGCACGTGGCGGGGCGAGCTGGTCAATGCCACTTACTGCGATCGCGTTTTCACGAGGTCAGTGGGGCTTTCTTGGGGCTGGGGCCGGGGACGTCGCGACCCGAACCGCGCCCCTGGACCGATTCACGTCTTGCGCGGGATTATGCCAGTTGCGGGCTTACGTGAATGACGCGAGCTGTTAAAAAACGCTACTAACGAATTGGACAGTTGCTTTCGTCAAACTTGTTTTTACACTGCTTTTTCTTTATTAGTAATGCTCTTTTGTTTCAAGTTATTTCTATGTTTTACATTTTTAAATATAAAAAAGGCAATAGCTGGTATGCAATTGTTACGCCGGAATGAAATATATGTTGTAACTATAAAATTAATTTTTTCAAAAATCTAAATTTTTCCAAAATGCCTTAAGCAATATAGAGAAAAACAATTTTAGCCAAAATAAACTTAAAATGTTAAATTCGCCGTTAAATTTCTAGTTACGAAAAGACAAGTAATAAAACTTTAATTTGAAATATTACACATTTAAAAGATCATCAATAAAAAACCTTGCAAATGTACCCTTGATTTTTAAAAAGCAACCAAGTCTAGGTTCAGGAAATTAGATTAACAAGTAGAAAATAACCCGATATTGTTTCTCACGTGTATGCAAACATAAGATAATAAAATATTTTTACTTCAAAAAGGTTCAGAATAAACTTTTCTCGTATTATCTACACATTTTTTTTGCTGCTGAAATTAAATGAATATTTTTGCATTGGGTATAGACATATTTTTTTATCACGGAATTCAGATTGAAAATGTAGAAAATGGAACTATTTTATTTCTAACATTTCATTTAATAATCATTTCGCTTTCGCGAAGTTTCGTTTTGCGTAAAAATAGACAATGGAAATATCTTTTCTCTTAAAAAATTATTTTCACTAAAATTTATATTAAATCTTTAAATTGCTGAAAATGAGGAAGATTATAAAAATACATTAATCGTAATCTTTTACGCGAGTGGAAAAAGAAAAGTAAACGTGGTAGTCAGGCAGACATTGTCTTTGCATGATAAATCTGGACTACCCAACTTCAAAGCTATTTTTTCACTCCTGAGAAACCCGCGTAATCCGTCCTTAATCCCCTCCCCTTATTTAATCAACGTCGCAACTTCGCTCTCCTTTTCCGCTCAATAATTAAGCATCATTCACAATTCAAGCACAAAAAAAAGAGGAACTAAACATCAAAAACTCCAACGCGGTCCAGTCCTCGGACAATGACGCTAGCTCTGCGAACGAAAAATAGTGGAGCGAGAAAAAAAATTTTGGCAATTCCTCAAAAGCGCAGGACGGCTAATGAATCGGGACGGACGGCGCGCGGGGGGGTTCGGCGGGCGGTTCAGTGTCGCGCGGAGTTTAACGGCGAGGCCGCGGCGCGCACGGGGGCTACGCCCCGCGCCATCCCCGGCGTCAAATTGCAGGTGCGACACGCGCGCCTGTCGGCTCCAATCGCCCAACTACCCGGGTGTTTACCCGCGCAACGTCACCTGCTACTACCGCGTGGAGCAGAAGCGCGCGCCCCCGGGACACCGAGCCCTTTTGGCGGTCAGTCAGCGTAACAGCCACAAGATACACATCAAGGACCAAGTCAACAAGTACGACACGAGCCAGCGAACTCTAAGGTCGGTATAGTGGCCACGAGCGGCCCCCGCCCCGCGTCAAATCCAATTTGCACTCGTTTCTGCAAAGCCCGAGTCCCGTGATTGCTGCCTTTTCGACGATCGACCGAGGTCGGTCTCGCGCGCGCCGCCGCCGACCCCTTTTTTTTCGCGGCGAGCGAACGGCGCGAGGTGCAAATTGGGTTTGCGCGCGGAGGGGGTTTGGCGCTTTTTTTCGAGGGGGAGGCAAGTTGAGAGAGATTGATCTGGGTGTTTAAAGATTGATAGTTAGGTTTGTTTTTCCAAGTTGGGACGAAGGGGAGCATTGCGGTCTAATTTCTTTTGATAACTTCACTTTGATGTCTTCTTAATTTATTGCTGTTTGTAGGGTACATTCACTTTCTTTTTAATCACACGAAAATTCGAGCAACATTTTCTTATTTGATTATTTCGTCCCTTAATTAGCTGATTATTCGGGTAATGTTTAAAATAACAACGACGATAAAGCGGTAATAATGAAGTTTATATAATCTCACGTTCGCCGATTAAATGAAATAATTTATCGCTAGTACAGCAAGTGCACACTCCCATTAATTTGCATTAAATCGAAACGAATTTTCGGTACTATTGTATTTGTTTAAAAAAGCAATTTTGTTTTACCTAAAAAGTTCAATCTCACTTGAAGAAATCAGTTAAGAAGTTCCGAGGTAAGAAACCAATAATTTTACGACGACGATTGCAGAGTATGGGATCAGTGCAATGTGGTGCAGGACTACTTAACGGTGTACGACGGGGGCTCGACGTCCGATCGCGTACTGGTGAGGCTGTGCGGAGGCGATGCGGTGCCAGATATCGTCGGCAGCCGCGACACCATGCTGCTTGAATTTCACACGTCCCCGTACGACAATCCATTCCATCCGGTGCCCCTCTCCTTTTTGCCGGGCTTCGAGCTTGAAGTTCAGGTCAGTAGTTAATATAAAGTTTCGTCGCTTACCCATTTTTTTTTTAATTTTCTACGTACAACTGAATTTTTTAATATACTAATTAGCTGCACAAGTACACTTCAGTATTATTAAGGTGCAATTAACGATAAAGTACTCAGTGCGATATCTAATGCTTTAATGTTTAAATTATATAATTATTCGTTTCTACATAATCAAAAATAATATTCCCCTATTATGTAGAGCAACGATATATGAACCGTGAATAATTTAATTACAATTATTCTGGATATATTATGTAGTTCAATATCTTGTATGTGTAAATTATTGCAAAAGAAATTTAGGTAGGAGAAAGAGGGACACAGCGGGCCATAGCGGATAATACATCAATGTATTACGAATTATTTTTCACGGAAAATGAAACATATTATTTAATGGGGTGGTTCACATTGCCCCAAAAATTAGACAAATTTATATGCCTATGATACTATACATTAATATTTTACGAATCTCCGCCGTAGGCTAAGCCGCAGTTTCATAATTAAGTACATAATTCCTTGGCTAAATCTTGTCGACGGTTAATTTTCCATTTGCTATGTGACTCGTCGGTTTTCACTGAAAAATACTACCGTCACGCTTGTTGACAAGGCATTAAGAAAAGCTGCAGTTAAAAAAGGAACAAAAATGGATCCATAAAATATTCACAAAAAAAGTCGCACCCGACGAGACGAATTGGCGCCCTTTACACCGCACTTTGAGTACAATGCAGACGTATTCGTAACAATATCTCAGGTGATTTTCGTGGACGAGCGCTCGACGGCGAGCTTCGTGGTGAAGGACAACGAGCGCTGCGACTTCCACATAACGAGCTACGAGGGCACCTCGGGCGTGCTGGAGAACCCGCGGCACTCGCTGCCGCCGAACACGACCTGCCGCTACCACTTCCAGGGCCGGCCGAACGAGATCGTCTGGCTGGCGTTCGTCAAGTACTACGCGGCGGTGGCGGAGCCGGCCCTCGCGGCCGTGGCCGCCGACACCGGCACCGAGTGCAACGTCAAGCTGCTCATCTGGAACGGTGAGAGGGTCGCGCCCGGCAGTCCGGCCGCCGCCGCCGTCGGGGAGCAGGCCGCCCTCCGAGAGGTCAGTTCGATGCTTTTCTTTTTTACGCGCAGAGCAGAAACGTGATTGCCGCGAATCAAATTCTCTTTTGCTTTTACTTATTGTGTTTCTTTTATAGTTTTTTTACGATTCTGATACTTTTATCGTGAATTGCGTAAAGAAAATGGATTTTGCATTCCGCGGATAAAAAACGAATCTGCATCACTTTGACTCTTTGAAATAGTCAACATTTTCTTTCCTTTTTTTTGTTCAGTTGATTGATAGATTGTAATTGGTGGAAATTCAGAATACATTTAAAAAAAAATTGCTTATTTCTGTTATACACAATTATTCTAGTTAACTGAATTTTAAAAGAAATGTGTAGAATGTTTTAGATAAAAATAACTAGCAATATTTCGCTGACTTAGTAAAATAATCTTATCATATTTATAAAGTAATCCGAAGTTGAATAATTATTTAAGTAGAAAGCGGTCGAAGATGCTTATTAAGCTCACCCTGTTATTAGAGCTAATTACTAAATTAAATTAGACTTGCTTAAGTTTCATTAACTTTATTTAACCATAGTGCTTGCACTATAATCACTGTAACTAGTATTAGAAACTAGTAATTTCGGAAATAGCGCAATATATATTGTATGAAGTGAAATTTTAATCAGGCACAAAAGGTCTTAATTCAATCTGTAATATCGCTTACAATCTCATTATTTAATTTATACGTAGCATTAAATTGTTCACTCATCGATGAGCTTCATCAGACGCTATGAAGATAATTAGAAACTGTATTTGCCGCAGGTGTTAAAATACATTTTTATTTTTCCAAGGTACAATACAAGCTACATTCTTAATGCGTCAGTAGTATGAGTCCAAAACATAGAATTATTTACCTAAACAGATTATTTCCAAGAAAAATAAAATTTATAAAAAAAAAACCTTTTTAATATCAATTTACACGGTATAACACGCTTGGGAAATTGCTTCAGAACGCGACGTTAATGGGCGAGTTCTGCAAGGACGAGGTGCCGCGACTGTGCGATCACAGCCTCCTGCGCAACGGCAGCCGGCACACGCGTCCCTGCAGCATGGCGGAGAGTTACGTGTCGACCGGTCGCTACCTGACCCTGGAGCACGAGCTGCGCCAGGGCAGCGCGCTCTACCCGGTGAGCTTCGTCGTGCGGTACGAGTTCGTCCACGAGGCGGACTCGTGCAACCGGGTGTTCGCCGCGGGCGCCGGCCAGTCGGACCTCCAGACCTTCGGCTCGCCGCGCAGCGTCTTCTTCTACGGGCGGGGCGGCGCGGCCAACCTCAGCTGCACCTATAGGTTCGAGGCCGGACCCGAGCGCCGGCTCGAGCTCGCCATCACCCGGGCGTCCTTCGGCGGCAGGAGGTGCCGCACCAGCATGGACCCCCTCGTCAATAGGTGGGCCTGCGAGAGGCCGCAGAAGCATTCTGGTCAGTTCTTTTATATTATTATATACATTTTTTTAAAAAGAAGTCAAACTCACTTATTAAAGGGAATTACATTTATTTATTGCATTCCGAGAGCAGGGAAAGATTAAGTTGTTCAGCAAAATCGATAAAGCAAAATTTTCAATTTTTTTTTGGAGTAGAGATCTGAAAGTTTAATTTCATCGATCAACTGAACATTGTTGAAAATAGTTTCTCTTTTAAATTAATTTGTATAGGTTTTTAATATACTTTTAACGTCTGTGTAGAGTTTCTTGAATTTCTTATTTCACCAAGGATTCAAATGGTGTGAATAGAAAAACAAGTAAATGTCTGAGCACACCCGATCCTTTATCTACTGCGAACACGTTTCCAATAGCTCACAATCAATTTCCCAGAAAGACGAAAAGCTTCGGCTGTTTATCAGTCGGTCCATTGAATTTTTATTCTAACAAAGTGTTGATAACCACCGGCCAGGGTCCTCCAATTTCTTTTATTCAGTACATAAAAAGATCGACTCCCGCCTGATACCCGCGAAGCAAGCGCACGATGAATAATTCACGGTGAAAGCTCTTTGGGCGCGCTTTAAAGAAATCATATTCCCAGCAAAACGATAAATTTCGCCGTGGTCGGCAAATGGCAATGGTTTGCAATTTAACGAAAATAAACAACCCACAAACAGCCGAGGGGATAGCGGAGCTGCGGCTGGCGGAGTACCCGTGGCAGGGTGTACAGCTGCCGCGCGACTGCCTCTGCTCGAACGTGAGCGAGCGGCTGCTCTTCCAGAGCCTGTCGTCGGCGAGCCTCGAGCTCACCTTCGTGGTGACGCGCATGAACGTCACCCAGGACTACGGTGACTTCTTCTTCGAGGGCGAGTTCCGCTTCGTGCCGGCGGCCACGGCCGCCCTGGCCGGTGGCTCCAGCCTGGAGGGCGGGGTGGCCGGAACCGGGGGTGCCCAGCAGACCTCGCCCTCGTCCTCGCCGTCGGCCGCGTCGGCGGCGGCTGCTGCGGCGGCCGCCGCCGTTGCCCAGGCCTGCCACGGCTCCTCGCAGTCCCTCTCGGACTCGCCAAGGCTCAGCAGGCTGGAGGAGCGCAGACTGCGCGGCACCAGCGGCGAGATCGCCCTCAGGAGCCCACCACTGCTACCTGCCAATGTCGCGGGATCTCAGAATGCGGTCAGTTGCTTAACAATATCACATTCTTTATGGTTTTTTTTTATTATAACGTTTTTGGTATAAGTATTGTTCATAAGGCATCAGAATAATTTTAAATAATAATGTTTAAGGATGAAAATAGATTTAAGAATTTAATAATATTTCGCTGTTTTTATAAGGAGACTTGCAATTAATCTGTCATTTAAAAGTGAAAATAAAAATTTTATAAATATTTTCAGGTCACTGATACATAACAAAATATTGACATTTATTAAGAGTGGAGAAAGCTAACGTTTTTTCACAGAGCAATATCAAAATACACGTTTTACAAAAATTAGTAAACATGTCGCGCGCGAGCAAACAGTAAATAATATTACTCCATTTGAATAATTAAAATTCAATTAAAAGTTTATTAATTATTTGCATTGCCCGTATTTTAATTTAGGTGTACCTTTGATAGCGAAGAAACATTAATTATACTAGGTCGAAAAAATCTCCGACATTTAATTACAGGAATTAATTTTTGAAACTTTTCGTTCGTTTAATGTTTCAATAAAATGTTTGCGATGGATTCGTTAATATTTTATTCGGACTTCGATCAAAGTATTATTTAAATCATCTGTAAATTATAATGAAGTTCAATTATAGCTTAAAGGTGTAATGAACAATTGAACAAAACTAATTATTCATTACTATAAATTAAGTCTTAATTTGTTTAACGTAAAGTCAGGTTTATTAAGCTAAATAGAACCATAAAAATAGCCGACCCTTTTAAATCTAATGGAAATAAAGTAGTATTAAAAAATTTGCACTATATGAATAAATTATAATAAACATCATACTTTCTAATTTTTGTAATAATTATCAATAATGTACTTACTAGATTAGTAATTTTAGGCTCTTAAGACTGGTAGTTAAAAAAAACAGACAATACTTAACCACTGCATATCGCTAAGAATAAAAAAAGGTGAAAATCCAACGAGCTCGAAACATTCGCAGATACCGTCGATATCCTCCGGGACGGAGGGGCGCAAGGACCGACTGGGCGGCCTGGCGACCATCGACGAGAGCCTCGGGCCGTCGGGGGTGCCGGGCGCCGCGGACGCGGACCGGACGGCCCAGCGCACGGTGGGCGGGGCGAGCGCCGCCGAGGTGACGCACTGCGTGAACGAGCCCTGGCTGATCGAGCCGGAGGACTCGCGGCTGCACTTCCTCTACCTCAAGACCCCGGGCTTCCGGCTGACGCGGCGCAACGTCGAGGAGTGCCCGACGCGCAACCGCATCATCGTCTACCCGGCGGCGAACCCGGCCGACCGGACGGTCGTGTGCCCGGCCGAGGGCAACGGCACCGGCCGCCGCGCCCACCCCGAGCGCCAGCGCATCGTCGACCTCATCTCCGGCGACTGGAACCGCAGCGGCGACCTCCCCGTGGCGGCCGGCGACCGGGCGCCCCTCACCCACCAGCAGCAGCAGCACGCGCGCAGCTTCGTCGTCGAGTTCCTGCAGCAGGAGCCGGGCTACTACGTCGTAACCTGGATGGCCATCTCCAAGAGACTGCTGTCCGGGTCCAACGACAACTTCTTCGGCGGGCAGATTCAACCGACCGGCGCTGAGTGCCCGTACAGGTCAGCTTCCATCGAAATATTTTTTATCTTCGCTGCTGAAGTGACTATTCGTGAAGCATTCATAAATGACGCTTTCATGTACGTTGGAAATGTTTCAATAATGATCACTTTATTCTAGGGTTTCTAGGCTTTATTCATTTCAATATTGTTTTATTCCAACGGTTCGTTGGATCAAACTAAAAAATGTGAAAAACTTTTTAGCTTTTTTCTTAAGCAATTCGACGTTTTTTCATCTATTTTCCAGATTAAAAGAACGCAATACTCTTAATAAAATTCCTGTTAAAGTTGTTCAAAATAAATGCGTATAAATTTATAATGACACGCAAATTAAGTGATTATTTTCCTTAATTGCAATTTAATTATATAATTGTTTACTTAAAATGTTTGGCAATCGAAGTACGTACTACGTAATTATTAAATGCTAATAATTCGATTACGTCGACAGGCAATATAGACCGTTTAATAAACTTTTCAACTTTGAATAAAATATAAAAATTAATATTTTATTTTATTTTAATGACGGATTCGTTTACGTGCCATAGTTAGATTGAATCTTATCGCAAGGTTGCAGGTATTCAAGGAAATTTTAAAGTAGATTTTCAACTGAAGTTTCTTGATCGCTAAACGTGACAAAATTGACGAGATTAGCAATCACTTATCTCTCGGACAAAAGAAGCGTATATGGACAGAGACAGACAGTGATTAATTTTAAAATTTATGATTCACTTTACGTAACTCGCCTTTCTTTATTATTATACAAACTCAATAAATCAATTCTAATTTATTAAAGCTACGTGCACACAATTTTATTAAAGCAAATAAATTTTATTTTCATTGAAATTAATAAGACAAAATTATGCCATTGCTTTTACCCAATTTTAATCAATCATACACGCGCTTGGATCTAAGTTTCATCAACTTAATTTAGAGCTCAAATTTTCTACGAGTAAAAATAAATTTTTTTTTTACGTAACATCAAATTTTTCTAGCTGATGAAACGCCGAATTCCTAGATTAATGAACGTTATTTCAATTAAAACTTTGCCCCGCCGTTTTCGCGGAAACCCATTAAACCACTTTTGGGAAAAACAAGCTCGGCCCCGACGACCGGAAGATGTCGACCGTTAAAAGTTTAATGTAAAAAAAAATAATCGTCGAAATGATCGCAGATGTCCAGAGTTGGAGGCGTGCATAAGCTCGGTACTGTGGTGCGACGGGGTGCGGCACTGCCCGTCCGGCTTCGACGAGCGCGAAGAGAATTGCTCGTACCGCTTCGGCGTGACCCTGCTGTACGTTGCGATCGGTGCCGGCGCACTCGGGATCTTTCTGATACTTTTGCTGGCCACCGGATGTCTCAAGTACTGTCTCTATCGGAGGCGACGAATGCAGCGGCGCCAGTTGCAGAAAAAATTGCCTCCTCAGGTAAGTTCTTCAATTTTCCTCCTAAAGATATGGTTCGTTCAAGGATTTCTTCCTAGCATTGAAAATTTGAAAGGTAACTAACGGTAATTAAAAGTGACGCTCAGTATCTTTAGCTTAATTGATAACGCGGAAATGCTTTAAATAAGGTATTGAGTACTTTTAAGGTAAAACTTGAAGTTGTGTACTTGGGTTATTTCCCACAAACGGGAAAATATCTTTCAATATCTTTCCAGTTAAAACTCTCCTTTAACGAGTTTTAATCACGAAACTTTAGTAATTTCATGTTTTGTACATATACACCTCGTTCAAGGAAGAAAAACACTATAATTAATTTT
>JAXIUT010000021.1:18770705-18806126 GCA_035586675.1 Eurytoma californica
AGGAAAGAATACTTTATTTTTCTCCCAGGATTTAACTAATTTATAAATGCCATTTGTAATATAACTATGTCAATTAGCCATATTTTTAATTAGAAATAAGAACGAATTTTTATTAAAATGCATTAAAAACTGAATATAACCGGTTATTTATTTTAGCGTTAATAAGTATGAACTATCAATTTTAATCTAAATGAGGTAAATTGAGTGCCCTTCGGCCGCCGAAGAATCAAGTAGAAACAGCTCGACATGGTCAGACCATTAAATCGAACCTAATATTTATTACTTCAGCTCATTACTGGATTTATCTAAACTTATCTTTATATGCAAGTTATTTACTATGGCTATTACCCGGATGACATAGGTGTATATTTTTCACACGAAGCATATTCATCAGATGCAATAAATTTCTCATGGACGAAACGTGAGACACTGTAACGATAAACATGAGCCCACCTTTGTACACGACAGGGCCTCTCTCTCTCACTCTGCTTCAAAGCTATCGCGTTGCTAAGATTATAGCCGAGTTCAGTATTAACTCAACTAAATTGCAATACAATCAAGGCTGACGTTTTAGAACTACGGCGAAACATATAACCGCGTAACTGGCCTGAAATTAACAATTTAATTGTACCCGTTTCACCGAGACCCCTAATAAGCATGTAATATTTAACCTTTAATTAAGCGCGTCAGCTGGGGAATCTGCAATTCGTCATTTTCCTTCTCGATGGCGGTATGGGTGTCAAATTAATTAGCGTAATGCAGCTAATGAAAGCGTGTGGGTGGGCGTGAATTCGAAAGCAATTAGCAGGTACAACGCGGCGTACCGACGATTGCCGCGTCAATTGATCAATTGACGCGAGATACGCCGCGTTCGTCATTTTCCATCCAATTTGTTGGCTGGACGTTTCTTTTTCCGCGTTGTACCGACTTGGATTTTTAAACGACCGAAAGAGGTTCTATATGCGCTTCTATATGCGCAGGAGGGGAAAAGGCGCGCGGGGGTGGCAAGGACTCACGTATGGCTGCCCCGGCTGATGTAGTTTCTCCTCGTGCTCCAAGAGCACCTCCACTGCCTCGACATACTCCTCCTTGATAGCGTGCAGCAAGGAATCCTAACGAGGGAATCGGAAATTTGTTTTAATCGAATCCTTGGATTAGGTCAGGCAGATATTCTATACTGGAGCGAAACGTCGAGAGTTTTCTATTAAAAGCGGTAGAAACTATTAAAAAAATAATAAAAAAAAAACGGTAAAAATTAGACTTTTATTAAAAAATACTGTAAAGTATTCAAGAAAATTTTAAGCTGCTGGATCCATTAGCAAAGTAAATAATAAAAACTTTTAATTAACGTAAAATTAACTGCAAAGTTGATGCTTGAATATTGAACGCTTTAAAAATTGCGAAATTGATAAAAAGAGAAAAGAAATTTATTTTCAAAGGCAAAAATCCTAAGAGCACTCGAGTGTCGCTGCGTATCCTCTGAATAATTGATCGAAAATAAAAGGACGGCGCCGGTCACAAATCGTGACATAAAAAATGGATACCACCCCGTCGGCGGCGGAAAAAAGAAGCTCCGTCGCGAGTTCGCTCGCGGCAAGTAGGCCGCGGACTTGCGGGGCATCCCCGGCCCTACCTTGACTTGGATCCCCAGCTCGAGCAGCAGGAGTATAAGGTCGATGTTCTCGTTCTCGATCGCGGCGATAAGGGCCGATCTGTTTAGCGGGTCCACGCAGTCGATGTTAAGGATCTCCGGGTGGTCCTTGTTCTCCTCGATCAACCTCTTGACGGTCGCGCAGTCGCCCCTCTCGGCGCTCAGCAGGAAGTGCTTCTCGACGGGCCCGAGGATGTACTCGCCGGGCGGGGGGAGGTCCGACTCGCTGGCCGGCTGGGCCTCGTTCTTCAGCAGGTTCTGCTGCGACTCCGAGGCGTTCATCGCGCCGACTGCGCGCCCCCGGCGCTGTTATTAAAAACGCGGACGGGCGCGGGTCACGCGCGGCCCGCCGGCCGCATTCTTACAAGTGCAGGCGCCGCGGGCTGGTGATTCGGGGTGGCGCGACGACGGCCCGCCGCGGACTGGCCGCGGGCTGCATCGGCTCGCCCGGCCGCTCGCGCGAGGAAGCCGTACGGAGGCGCGCCGGGGGATTAAGGGGCCGCGGAATCGGCCGCTCCAGTTCGCCCCCGGGGGCGGATTAGCCCGCGACGCGCGCCAGATTTATGGCACGTGAGCCGCGCGTACTGATGCACCCGCGCGTACAATGGCTCTTTATTTTTTTTTTTCTCGCTTTTAGCGACAACGGGGGAGGCTCCGATTGTTCGGCACGTCGCCGGGCCTGTAATTGATGGCGACTCGCGGAATGGACGCCGCGCACTCTCAATGGGAGAAGATGGACCGAGGGGGAGGGCCGGGATGGAGAGGATCATCTCGCGTTTTATGTCCGCCAAGTGGACGCGAAGACGAGGCTTATGGGTGTGGGGTGTCGTACAAATGGTAATAAAGGCGGCTTACGCAACGAATCAAAATAGTTCTTTATTTCATTTGATCAATTCTCCAATCGTCGATTCCGTCGTTAAATTACAGCAGCCGGTCTCGTCGCCAGCGGAGCGTCTCTCTCTTTCTCTCTCCTCGCTTGTTTTTAGTTTCTTTCTTTTATAATATTTTCGTCGCGAGAAACAATCATGCGTGGGCGCAACAATCTCCCAGCAAAGAAGCTTTATTTATCTATTTTCTTTTTACTTTTATCATTTTTCCTTATAATGCGATTCCCGCGCGCGTCGTACACACACAGCTGCATTCGCCTCGCACTCGAGCGCGCCGCGTGTATAAGACCCGCTCGCCTCGTTCAGCTACACACATAATATAAGTACAAGGTATAACCATCGATTAATACATCGTTATGTCAGTCTTTGCGCTCGCGCATATCAATTTACTTTATATATTTTCTTTTTTTTATCATTTTTTTTGAAGGATTTTTCTTGGGTGGTGAAGAGATTAGGGAATCGGTAAAATAATATACGGCGTCCCGGCGGATGAAGAGAATGCGGGTGCCCTCGGCGGGCCCACTAGACGAAGTCGGGCACGGTGGGGTGGAGGGGCGCGTCCTTGCAGATGTCGCGGAGGATCTTCTCCTCGGCGGAGCTGGCCGGCACGTCGTCCTGGCTCTTGGCCGCGCAGATGAGGGCGAGACGCGCCAGGCGGCGCATGCGCTCCTGCCGCAGCCGCGTCAGCCGGCCGTTCATACCGTCCCGGCCGTACCTGATGATGATGTCGGAGCGCGTGTGCGGCTGGCTGACGGCGCCGAGCTCCGCGCCGCCCCGGCCGTACCTGATGAAGGAGGAGCCCATGCCGCTGGCGCGGCGCTGGCGCGCCGCCTCCAGCTCCGAGAGCAGGCCCCGCTTCAGCGCGTACTCGAGGCCGGGCGGGTCGCGCGGGCCCCGCGACGAGTCCAGCGAGTCGGCGAGCAGCTCCGCGCTCGAGTCCTGGCAGAGGCCGCGCTCCAGGCAGAGCGGGGAGAGCAGCAGCAGCAGCCACAGCCGGGACATGCCTCCGCGGTTCGCCTGGAAGGAGGAGACAACAGAGCTATTTTCAGACTTCCAGTGCGGCATTTCCGGGGGGACGAGAGCCGTGGGCGCAGGGGCGGAAAATGGAGGTGTCATGGAAAATTATATTAGGATGCTTAATATAATTAGCTCTCTATGGGGAATCGGTGAATGATGGCTGTGCTTTCTTTTTCTTTTAGGTGGGACGGGCGTCTTTTGCGGCGATGGCTTTAATGGACTTTGTTGATGCACCCGCACGGAACCCGGACGGGAATCGGCGGATTATACTCGTAAATCACGGAGATTTTCACTTTGCTGCAGTGGCTTTGTTTTTTTTTTTCTTACTTTACAATGTCACGTCGGACTGTTTGACCCACATTCATTTCTATTTGCTGGAGTTTCAGCCGTTTGCGGAATGGCAAAAGTTGCAAAAATGTTCTTCTAATCAGTAATATTTTTCTATGGGATATCCGTCATTTCTAAATAGAATATGGTGATTTTTCATGCGAGATATTATATGAATACGGCTAATGAATTCCCTTTTGTCCTGCTAGGAAAGATTTTTTTTTTTTGTGTAACGGGGAGATTTTCTGGATGAATCATACTGACAATGTACTATTATATCTATATTATTATTACGGTTAGCTATCGCGAATAATAAACAAAGTAAAATTGGAGGAAAGTCAAAAATTATTCCAAAGTAAATTGCAAATAATTTTCTTATTAACTGATTATTTACTCTTCGCAATTGGCGTAGATTAAAGCTCGCAAAATTTAAATTCAAATAGCGTTGGTTGTGCAAACATTCATATCTAAAATAAATTGCATCGCTGAACTAATATTACATATGGAATAATTCATTCGCGTAATACACACTTAAATTTTCAAAAATTTACAGTTATTCCCGACAAATGTAAATCAGCATCTCCCCGTTCGAAGGATCTTTCCTTTATAGATGATGCAGAACTAATTAGAAATTACCGAGCGCACATCGGAGGCGTTTGAAATAGTAGAGGGCCAGAAACTTAGAAGGCCAGCGTGGTCAAATATCAGAATTAGTACGCCCGCAAACACGAGTCTGACGCAATCTGCATACGCAGTTAAACGCAAAATCATCGTGCGATTACTCGACCATATAAAATCACCCTGAATATTTCACGTCCCTATGCGCTTCAATCCGATTGAAATAATAATCCTGAATACTTATTGATCACATAAGCGCGCTGACGGTTGTGCAAATTCTTTGAAACTTAGTTTCGGCTATTGAAATCTCCGTTTATTGTTTTCCGTGCACGATGATAATCGCTCTAATATATTCACAATCGGGCGGCGAAAATTATTGAGAGCTTTTTGATGCGGAGGATCTATCTATCTTCGGTGGAGCTTTCAAAGCACGTCGCGAAATTGGAAGATTCGAAAAAATGGTCGAATTCATTAATAAATTATGAAGGTCTCAAAGAGGAAAGTAGCCGATCAAATTTTTTTCGACGCACTCATTAAAATGTGTAAAAATCTTTTTATGAACGCATAAGAATTGGAAACTCTGTGAGCATGCTCTCACCTTTGAAATGATAATCAGATTTATTGACTTTGATAATCGCAAAGGTAAAATGCTTTAATGCGTCTTGCAAAAAGTCAACAACAGTCTATCTCTGATTAGGTACATACTTGAATACCGAAGAAGGAGTTTGCAAGTTTTTTATGAAAGTTTCATTTGCCTTTAAAACAGTTAAAAATGTTTTACGTAAACTTCGAAATAAAAATCAAATACCCAAAGCAGCAAAAGAGTAGCTTATGAACAAATAATTGCAAAATACATTGTAATTCGACGGTTCATCAGAGGAAATTAGTTCGCTTTTGATTGAGCAGGATGACAGTTTCGTCTTTGGTTAAAAAAGATGCTATTTTATTTTTAAATGAGAAATGGTTCTAAATAGTTAGTTCCGAGAAATGGTTCTAAAATACGACGGTAAAGTATTTCATTTTTTCAATTACAAAACGAAACAGCATCTTCCTCCATCCAAAACTACCTAGAACCTTTCTTCAACCAAGAGCTGCACAACTTTTACATCCGCTTAACCGTCAAAATAGTTTCAAAAAAATTTTCCGATTTCTGTCACTTTTGCACGGTCGATCGGTCACCTGTTACCGCTGCAGTCTCTGCATACCGTCCCGAAGCACAATGTAGCCAATGTAACTTCCCTCCCGAGCGATCCCCACGAGCATCAACGACATTTAAAAAAAAAGGACCAATCCTCACCGTAAACTTCAGATGCTAGTTCTCAACCTCAATCCTCCGCTCCCGATCGGCGCGTGCTGTGGGTTTCTTGCTAATCGCAGACGGGTTGCTTCGCCGAATGGACCAGGGCTGATCAGTGAGCAAAATGTGCGTATATGTCGTGTCCGTGCTACTCGGCTGACCGGCGCGTCGAAAGTGAGCGGCTCCGCGGAGGGCCGTCGGGCTTATATACAAGCGGCGCCTTTCCCTCTGGCGCCTCGACACACAGCATCCGCGCATCCCCCCGCGAGCTGCGGCCAAGGGAGAGAGAGAGAGAGAGAGAGAGGCGGAGCGGCCACCACCACCACGGCCGCCGCTCTGACTTATGGCGCAGAACGCGATACCGCTGCATTATCCGCGCGGCTCTCTCAATTATCCGCGGCGACGCTTATTTACGGGCCCGAGGTCGCCGGGAAATCGGCAGCCGATCACGGTTATTTAGGGCGGCTAGCACCGCGCCTCGATCGTCTTACGGCGGCCGGCGCGTTTTTCCGCGGCGCCGGGCAATTGCCGCGGGTAAACAAGCATTCGCGTGGGTCGGCCGCTCGTTAATTACGACCGTGGGGGTGATCGCGAGCGAGCTTTTTACAGGGGCTCGCAGCCGCGGCATCCGAGCTGCGGCTTGATTAGTTACATGCCCGGGGATGGGAATTGCGCGTTTATTGAAATTATATTTTGCGGGTTTGGCCGATGATTTAAAGTCTTAATTGGGGGTATCGTTAGTTGATAATTGATTGTACTTTTAAACGTTCCAAGCCGTGGGATCTGTTGGTGTTGTTATCATATGTTGCGTAATTGTGTCTTTTCCTAAGTTAGTTAAGAAAGCCTTTTAAATAGGAAAGAAGTGTTTGCGTTGCGTTTATAACTTGAAATCGTAGTATATCTCATAAATCTGACCAATGAATTTTAAATAATTCACTACTTGTAAAACATTAATTATTTGATACTAAGAATTTTAGAATTTAATTTCTCCTTTTATGTTTTTTGCATTAGATTTCCTTTAATCTTGCAGAAGTAAAGCTATGCATACAACCTAATGAATGAATATTTTCATATGGACCTTTAAAAATGGTATTTACTCAAAGAAATCACTTGACTCTGGTTATTGCATTTGGTACGAAAAATATAAAGTAAAAATAACAGTGAATTGTTTTTGTTTCTCATATTAATCGCATTTTATGCATTATTATTAAATTTGAAAACATACATTTGATATTAAAAATTAATTTAAGAGTACTGAAGTAGGGATAGGCATATAACAATTTAGTTACTTATTGATTACCCGTACTTTTTTTAAATTTAAAAAAAGTAAATTAAAGAGTCCGGTTCTGCTATCTGAGTATAGGTTTCGAAAAATATAGATTAATATTAGACAAATTTATCAGTAAAATTAATATTTGGATTTCACTATCTGATAATCACACTCTAAAATAAGTATTTTTCGCCCGTTTTACAACAATATCTACATGCAACTGCTTCATTTAACTTCCATAACGAAAGGTACTTCGGTTTCAGAGAATTCCACTGAGAATATAGTTATGATCAAAATCAAACAACGAACTGAAACTGTACATTTCGAGTAATAAACCAAAGAGTGCGAAGTTGCATGTAACGATTATAAGTTATTCTTTAAGAAACTACATTGGAATTAAGTGCACATAACACTTTAAAAATAAAATACTAGTTTATTAACTTAATTAAGTAATAAGTTCGATATAGTACATTTCGATACAAGTGCAAGAATGTGATTTTTAGCCTCGTATAATGTTTACGCACGAGCAAAGCGAGTGCGAAAAGGTCATACGAAGGCTAAAATTACCTCCTCGTTCATATACCGAACTATATTTTTCAATACAACTTGTACAAGGTACGATATTACGCAGCTGATTTTGAGAAAGCATGCGCAAAGTCATATCTTTGCGCACGGCGTGTCGAAAATGATAAATTTAATATTTTTATGTTATTTTTCAGATGTTGAATGATAAAGATATGCTAAAATTATATTCTAAAAAAAATAATGAAATTTAATGTAAATGTAAGCAATGTAATGGAAGCAAAACTTAAGCACGTAACTGAAAATTAATGCTTTACATTAAATTTAAGACTTTTACTTAAGCTCGGCATGTCTGATACAATTAGGATAGTACAAGTTCATTAAATTTTTTTAATGTACGTGCTTAACTTTTGCTTCCATTACATTACATTAAATTTAATGAACTTTTTTTTACAGTGCAGATTTTCATTGCTACCCAATTATTTTTCCGCATTTTCATATTCTGATTATTTCTTAAAATAAATACAAATTTGTTTCGTATTTTAGATCACTGCAGATAAATTTGATTTGCTCTAGTAGGAGCTAAACCCGACTGCGCATAACGAATCACCTAAAAATTTTGACATCCCCAAATTGCACTCTACAATCCCCATTCGCCAGGCGCGTTGACTGATTTCGCGCAATCGGAAAATGCGCATAACTTTCAAGTGGCAGGCTCCCGTGCACCCCGGAGATTAATTAGCGTCAGAATCCCGTATCAAAAGCCTCGACCTCCGGGGTCCCCCCACGGGTACCTACGTGAAATAAGAACTCGTCGGCCGCCCACGCGTGGAATCTCCGCGCGCGCGCGATTCGCCGCGCGTGAACTCGAATCGGGTCGCGAGGCATCGGCACCATCTCCACACGCACAAGAGGAAACAAGAAGAAGCGGAGAAAAAATCCGGATCGCGATGAAATTTCAGGACGGGGGGTAGGGGCAGAAAAAAAAAGGTGACACGCCGATCGGCTTCCAGGCGCGTCCTCGGCGGTCCCCGTGGGGCGGCGTCTCCGTATCCAGCGAGATATAGTCCCGCGTAAGGAGAAACTATAACGCGGACCGCAGGCGCGTACAATCGCGGACTTAGCTTGAAAAATCGCCGCCCCCCCTCCCTACCCCCCATTGTCGCGCGCCACAATGCGCGCCGGGATATTAATGAACTTTTCCATTTTTCGCAAGTGGCTTTTTCCGCGTCGGAGAAGTGGGGGTCGGGGATAGTGTGTCCGGGGGAGGATCGGCTGAATGAATCAAACGTCACGTTACGCGCGTACATGTGCGAGTTTCCTCGCTTTTTTTTATGCGACGGGGTTTTTACGTGGCGCGCTAGTGCGCAAACAGCGCATCGTCAATCTTACGTTAAAGGGCATTTTGTCCGAAGCATTTTTTTTGCTGGACACGAGTCCCGACGACGCAGGAGCGGGTTATTTTTCGGCGGCTTACTTTAGATTTATCGAAGGAAACTGGTAGGGGGTAATGCGATGACAGACGCTTTATGGTAAGTGATTCATACTGGTGGAGTGACCCTTTTGCGTATGATTTTTAGATAACATACTCTCCGAGATATGCATTGTCTTGGTGCTGAGAGATGATGAATGATACATCATATCATGTTCCGTTAACTGAAGAGTTTATATACGTTGCAGAAGTTTAGGCAAATGTAAGCAAGATTGTAGTAAATTCAATCAATTAAAAATATTCAAAGAATAAATTAATTAATATATATAAATATGGAAATAAAAATTGTACTGTATTGAAAAAAAAAATAAATTTCTTCTTTATTTTAAAATGAGACTACTATGCATTGAAATCAAATAATTTCGTACAGATTTACATTTTCAGTAAATAATCTTGTGGAATAAGAATATGGTTTTGATAAAACAATAAAAAATGCCGTTGTTGTAATCATTCAATTATTTTATTTCTAATAATCATCTAAAATTCACGATGCGTCTTTGAGACGAACACTTTTACAAAATGTATAATTATTTTGTTTCTCCTAGTGCGTATACATGCAACTTGCATAAAATATTGAATTGATTTTTAATGTCATATATAGATCATTGTAATCTCATAACAGTAAACAGATCTGACAATTAACTTTATTGTACATATAAGCTCACTCGTACGCAATCGTAACATTCGATTATTGCTAATCGAATAATTAATTATTCTAAGATTACAATCATGTAGTTTATTTATTAATATTATTCTTTTTTCATCGCTGCAGGTTTTTGTTTTAAGTAGTGCCTTTTCCATTTCTCAAAATGAAAACGTCCATTCGTGATAAATAAGATACAAGGTTTTGTACTGTTTTTATTGTCGATAAAATTATAAGAATTAGATTAAAAAATATTGTAAATATCTAGGCGCCAGAATTAGATCATGATTTTTTTATTTTAAAGCTAATACTATATCTAAAATTTAATTAGACACTTCGTTACTTCGCAAGAAGTAAGTACAACAAAATTTGTTTTATACCTAACTTTTACATTAAAAACGTAAAACGTAAGAGTATCATTCGTGAGATTCTTAAAAATTATTTACTCCCTTCCTGCCCTTGCATATTTCATTAGCTTTTTGCGAACACTCAATATTACAAACAAGATAAATCATTATGAATTTATTTAAAAGCGTCTTATCAACTGTTTGAGTTTTAAATCCTATACTCATAGTTTTTGTTAGCACGCGTTAATGAAAGAAAATTTAGAATCCTACAAATATTTGAATTGCACAAACAACTAAAATCCTACCAACCAACGTAAAGCTTCCAAACCCATTTCTCCGCAAAACCATTCCGTATAATATTGTCACGCGTAATTTTCGAATAAAAAAAAGATAATAATTCTAAAGTATCCATCGAAAGAAAAAAAAAAAAAGAGCAGCTTAGCCGTTAAGAGATCGAAGGAGCGACGTCGATCAAGCGACGCGACAGCCGTTGTGGTTGCTGCGCGACTTGCCGCCGGACTTTGGTATGGCGAAGCCGGGGCAGCACTGCTCGGGGCCGCGCTGCTGCAGCTGCGACTGGCTGGTGTCGCTCTCGCTTAGGACGTGTTTGGCGGCCTCGGAGTCCGAGGCGGTCCGCTTGCCGGAGCTGGCGCTGACGCTCGAGCTGGAGGCCGCCGACACGGAGCGCGAGTTCTGCGGCTCAGGCTGCTGCTGCTGTTGGTGCTGCTGCGGCTGGTGGTGATGGAGGTGCGGCGAGGCGCCGTGGACGCCGGCGGACTGCTGCTGGTGGGCCAGCTGCTGCGACAGGTGCTTGTGCCGCGCCGAGGAGACGCTGTCGCGGTGCAGCCGGAAGTGCTGCTCCGTATCGGAGATCAGCGAGTCGAACTGTTCCGACGCTTGCTTCTGCGGGCTCGTCAGCGACACCGCGCCCAGCGAGTTCGAGCGCAGCTCTGTGAATTGGGACGATTTCATTTGTTAGATTGCTCATTTTTTCACTGCTTTAAGCATCTTCATTCGTGTATTCTGTTTATACGAATAAATGAAATTCATCTAATAATGTCAAGCGAAATACTTATAATGTAAACGCATATTCCTTTATTGATCGATGCGCGAAATCCGTGAATTTTACTTATTTATATTTATTTAGAGATTGTAATTGATTTTTATAATTTCTTTTTTATTGCAGAACTGTTTTCCAATAAATCGAGTGTACTGCAGTTTTAGTTTTTTCAATTAAACCAAGTCGTTTGTAAAGTTAATCAAAAGGAAATCGTGATCATTAACCTTCTTTGTTGTGGTATTTAAGGGAGGGATCCCGCGAATCACCGAGTAATTGAACAAAATCGTTGGGTCCACACGGAAGTAAAGTGGAGAAAAATGGGGTCAACATAGGAGGATACACCATCCGGATCTTTTCTTGCGCGTGCAAATCAAGCGAGATAGCCATAATTTGTAAAATTTCGTTTACTCGGTGGAAAAACTTTTAAATTTCCCTCAATCAACTGTCGTTTATACTATTTTACTAATTTACACAAGCGTAAAAATGTTTAGAGATTAGATAAATTTTGACCAACTCAATTTCAAAGAGCAGCTTTTTTAATTATTTTACAAAAAAGATAAATTTGAAAACTTACCTTTGATGGAGAGGCTCTTGGTGGGCGAATTGGCGACGGAACGCCTGGCGACGTCGTGGAAGGTGATGGGCGAGTAAATGGGCCGCTCCTCGGTGTAAAATACGCCGGAGCTCGAGTTGCTGACGGACGGCTGAGCGGCGGCGCTGCTCGGCGACGGCTGTTGCTGCTGCAGCACCTGCTGGAGCGGCGGTATCATGCTGGGCGACGAGGGGAGGCGCGCGAGCATGCGAATCTGCGCGCCGCTGGGCGACGACGACAGTTGCAGCTGCTGCGCGTCCAGGCTGTTGCGCACCAGGGAGTTGCGCGCGCTCGAGCTGTGCCACTGCGGTGTCGGCTCCTGTATCGGGATCTTCTTCGACTGCGAGCGCGTCTCCCGCTTCTCCAGCCAGTACGTCTTCATCGTGCCTGAAAAGATTTTTTGCGCATTTCGGGATATTATTATAAAGACTTACAGCGTAATATTCGACATTTTTTTATTATTACATTGCAATAGTTTCAACGTTTATTTCGCGTTTCATCACTTTACGAAAAATTATATTTATTTATTGCATTTTTATTCATATGCACTTTTTTACTTTTTTGCAGTACCGTTATGTTCGTTATCGGGATGTCTGATCAATGCGAGTCCGTATCTACTGAAACTTAATGTAGACGGTTGCAGACAGTTAGGCTTTAGGTTATAGTTTAAAATATAGATATATGCAGAGTACTGTAAGACATTGACGTTGATATTACTTCTTATTTATATTGATTTTCTACACCGAGAGCCAAAATAGGTAGCATTTGAGTAAAAAAAGCATCTCGGAGGCATTTGAAAAGAAAGAAAATGTACAGAAATATCTCTGTGTACCTTTTCCTTTAACCTGAATCTCACCGCGCTCGGTGACCCGATAGCTGGGCGAGAGCAGTTCCTTCGTGGACTGCGATATGTGTATCTGCATGGCCTCGCTGGTGGCCTCCATTCTGGAGGCGGTATTGACGGAGTCGCCGAAGAGGCAGTAGCGCGGCATCTTCAGGCCGACGATGCCCGCGACGACGGCGCCGCTGTGTATGCCGATGCGTATCTGCAGATGCTGGCCGGTAGTGCGGTCCTTCAGGTCCGTGATCGCCTCGAGCATGTCCAGCGCCATGTCGCAGACGCGATCCGCGTGGTCGGTCTGTTTCACCGGCGCACCCGACACCACCATGTACGCGTCTCCGATAGTCTCTACCTGCAAGCGTCGGCTCGATATGCACTCAAGCAACTTTCCTGCGTTTCTTCTTAAGCCCGAAATAATAGAAATGACTGTTTTCTTCTATTATTCTGAGCTTTCTTGCGAACTTTTTGTGAGATTTAAATTAACGAACAATTGAATAAACGCAGTAAGCACTTAAAGATTTGTGAATTAATATTATCGCTTGTTTTTACATTTAGGTATCCTCTAAATTTCTTCCAGTTAAAATTTCTCCCTAATTTCAAAACGTTTGCGCACTTAGTACAGTAAAATGGCGGGCAATTGTTTTGAAATTAGTAAGTTAAATTTAGAGAGATACTTAGATCGTAAAATTCGTGTTATTTTAGTACAATCTGTGAAGCGAGAGAGTTTTAGTAACCGATTCGCTTATTAGTAAAGAAACTGCATTCCCATTGTCAAGTGTTAAGGAGTAACACGTGAAAAAATGTAAAATTTACGTACACTGCGTTTAATTGGCTTGGATCCTACCTTGTACACGTGGTTCCGTTCGGTGAGAGTATCGAACAGGGAGTACATCCCGTTGAGCATCGAGACGACTTCCATGGGAGTGATGCGACTGCAGATCTCCGTGAAAGTCACCACGTCGGAAAAGAGAATCGACACGCTGTCGAACATCTGAAACATCGAGGGCGAAGTTCGTTTAACAACTGTCCCAACTCGGTGGGCGGATCGCGGAATAGGGTCGCGCTTAATGCAGTGATGTCGACCTCGCACGTGTCGATCGGGCTCTCGCCGTTTCTCAGCCGGTCGGCCACCTGCTTCGGTATCATCTGGTAGAGCAGCTCGTCCGTGCGCTTCATCTCCTCGTCGAGCTTCCTCATCGACTCCTCCAGCTTTTTGCTCTTCAGCTGCTCCTGGTCCAGTGCCAACTTCAGCTCCACGGATTGCTGCGTGCCCGCCAGCATGAGATCTCTGGAATAATATTACCAACCTCGTTTTTCATTCTATTCCTTTCGACACAGTCCACGAAATTATACAAATTCCCAGAAAAACGAACCTGCTGAAATCGTGCAAGGATAGATCGTTTATGTACAGTCCGGCGCCAATGAGGGCATTAAGATCCGGCATCACGGGCGTGCCCAGGTACATCATCATTTTCCAGTTGTCCATGTATATCATTTGGCCTGCGATTAAAACAATTCAATGCAGTGTTGAATAAAAATCTTGCCCGATTTGCTTATTTACCTTTGAGCCTGAGAGTTCGATCTTCTTGATTGGAGTCCGTTTCGTGGGTCAAGAGGAAATCGGTTTTGGATCGATCGCTGGGCCTCTCAGCGAGAACTGGCTCCACCGAGACCAGCTCGAATATATTGTTGGTTCTATTTAAGATCTGAAAAGGTTCTCATTTTATTTATTTCTCAAATCTTGTTGTTACCAATATCATTGCAATTTACTTACGGATTGAAATTTGAAGGCGATTAAAGGTCGAACCAGATCAAATCTATGTGTAATTTTCTTGCCGACAAGGTCCGGGAGGATGACCATCAACGAATTCCCGATGCTTCTGACGATCATGTCAGGACTGTAAAAAGGAGAAATTTTTTATTTTAAATAATTTATACGAATTTATATATTATTCTAGAGTTTAACGTAATAAAATGATTGTTTATTTAGAAGTAAAAATACCAAATGGTTTTAGCCAATTATCCTGTTTAGCTTGGAGATAATGTTTATTAATAGACAAAGTTAATTTCGATATAAAAAGCAGAAATCGTATCGCATTTAAAATATAACAATTTTATGTTAACTTGGTAGAATTTTTACTGCAAATTATTATTTTTTTATTGTTATAATCAGTAACAGTCATTTGTTCATTGAGCTTTAATTATAAGAAAATTATCAATTAATATAATTAATCTGTTCAGAGATACAGTTGCTTTTGTAAGTCTGCGCTGTGATGTTAAGAGAATACTCGACTACCCGGACCTCAATGTGGATCACCTAATTTTAACTCGTGAATTTCATACAGCACCTCGTTAAGATGAGGATTCTCTACAGTGCATATTCAATTTTTATCACTTTGCATTAAAAATAAGTAATCTTTTTATTTGCACAAAAAAAGTTATAACAATTTGTACGCAGATGCTCTCTAAAGGTCAGTTGAATAAAGACATAAAAATGAATAAATAACGATACGCAAACGAATGGCTGAATTTAACTGCAGATGAATAAGAATATGGAGAAAAGACCCAAAAAGTGCTTTGCGTAAAAATCTTAAATCACATTAGATTTCCCGCATACCCAGATTTATGAATGAACGTGCCGCTCGCCATAAATGGCCTTAAATAGAGAGTGGCTAGCCGAATTTCGTACACTTATATTCGTGACTGGAGGAATTTCAAATGTTCAATACCACTTTATCGGACTAAAAATAAACGTGACGTTATATTCGTGACGTATTTTTAAAAGCCAAAGCCTTCGTGAATCAAGATTTGTAAATAGAATCACAACGAAATACACGGGTCTTAACGTACCTAGAACTTATCTAGTTTTGCGTAAGCAACGGAATTGCCTTCATTGTAACATTCCGCAAATAAAAAAATGAACAAAGTTCCTTCTATCTGAAGAATGAGAATCTTTTTCGATCTCACCCGAAAACTCACCCGAAGACTATGCAAAAGGGAAAGATCTCAAAGAGCACCGACGCCCCGATGGGCAGGTGCTTCTCCTCCCTCGTCATGGCGAGCGACGCGAGGGTGAAGGCCCGATTGTCGAAGGTCAGCTGAAAGGTAACATGGACCGTGTCGAACAGTATCTCCTCGCGTATCAGCTCGATCTGCAGCTCCTTGTGGTAGAAGTGGCGCGCCACCTCTCTTATCTGTCCCATCGTGTAGTAAACGAAGCCCCGTCGTTTGCTTCTGTAATGCAGAGTCAGTCCTACGAATATCGAAATCGTTTTTCAGCGGCTCCAGGCTGCAGGGCTATGGGCTATCCGCCGCGCTCGCTCCTCCCCTCGTTAGACCGATTACAAAAGGTGCAACCTCATCGCTCATTCCGGGCGGCTCGCACTCTTTACCGCTCGTTCGGCGCTCGTCTAATCCAGAATTTGACGGGCGTACGTAACGAGTCGGGGTAGCCGATAGTAGGCTGCAACGTGCTTCGACTTTTTAAGCGAGAACCGTGGCTTTCGTTTGCGCGCTACGCCGTCTAGACGTACGTTTCCGTGATAAATTTATTTGTGTCGCGTTCTGACCGGACACCGCGACTGCAATTTTCTTTCAATGTATAAGCTACATTGTTTTTGTTTTCATTCGACTTCTACAATCGACTTCTTTTTACGTATTCATCATTAAGTACTTCGAACGCGTGTAAATGAAATTCAAATTCGATTATTTGAAATAATAATTAAAATACTAATTAATTTTCTAAACTTCAGCACCAATTCGATGGAAAGCAAAAGTAAAAAAAAAATACGCTTCCATTAACTTAATAAATGTACAGAATTGTATAGGAGCTCGCAATCGGTCGGAGGGAGCGAGCAGGCGGTTCAGTTAAATTAGCTCTCGAATGAGAAGGTACTCTAGCACAAGTCTAACTGACCTTGTCGGGTCTCGTTCTCGCAGATGAAGGACGGCGCCCTCATGCGCGGGTACGAGAACTTGAGGTACTCGTGGAGGTTGTCCAAGCCGTTGAGGAAGTCGCGCACGTGTCGGCCGAGCACCGAGAGCACACGGTCGTAGCCGTACTGGCCCACGAAGCTCACGAAGTGCACGCCCATCTGATCGAAGAACTGGCGCTCCGTGATCCCCAGCACCTGAACGAAAACAAATTTTATTTTTTTCATTTGTGCCACTCAAATTGTAAAAAGTGAAAAACCAATCGATACGAATGAAAAGAGTTTTTTCCTGAAAAAATGTTTTTTTGTATTTACGAGAAGAAACACTTTGTTTATCCGAAAGTATTTTTATTTAGTAGAAAAAACAAGAAATGAAAAAGTGTATCCGAGCATCGACGATGCCCTACCTGAATGGCCTTCTTAGCGAGGCGAGGTATGAGGTTCTCAGGGTAGACCTGGTGTACGCTGAAGCTGGGCTGATCGACGGCCGCCTGCCGCCTGATCTCCTCCCAGCGGTCCTCGCCGTAGGTGCTGCGGATGTACTCCGACATGTTCTCCAGTATGAGGCCGTACATGGTGGCGGCGGGAGGCTGCGGTGGCGTCCGGGTTCCTCGCCGACCGGCCGCGCCGAGCGACTGAGACGCACTCCGACCCGGCGCGCCTCCGCCGCGAGGCGCGCGCGCCCGACCGACCCTGCCGCTCCGAGCCGCGACTCCCGAAGCTGCACTGAAAGCCGAACAAAAAGTGTGCCTCGTTCAATGTGGCGCGTGTGGCGAGGATTCCCGCGGGACCGGCGACCAAGTGCCCGGATGCACGCGCCTCCCCTGCGGCCGATTCGAGCAGTGTCCGTGGTCGGGGTTTCTACTCCTCCCGGTCGAAGAAAGCGAGAGTGACTCCCGAAGGATAGTTATTGACTCGCGATCGATTTTTTCCTCGACAGAAGGTGCGCTACTTACAAGGCGATTGAATTGACATTTTAACGTTTCGTATCTTTAAAATGTTATGAAATTTCTTCGAAACGAAATATGAAGAATTTCGATTCGGAAAACTTTTCCTGGTCAAGAAAAGAAAACGAAATTCTAATCCCTTTCAAAGTCTATGTCTATCGAATTTTCTCAAACTCTAGTCACAACACTCGGACGAGTCGAGAAGTTTTCGCACTAAAAGTCCTCCGCGACACCAACGGTCCGCGACTACGAGCACCAAGAGACACCGGCGCGAAATCAGCAACTTCTTCCTCGCGCATCCGGCGCGATCTGACGGGGGTCCTCGCGGCCGCCCTCAGCTCCTCCTCCTCCGAGCTGAGCAGTGACCTCCGGACCGCGACGTCGCTGGTCGTCGAAAAAACCGGCGGCGCGACTGCTCGACTTTTATTCAAATCGTCCTTTATCGCGGCCCGACTATATAAGCCGCGCGCTATTAATAACCTGCTCGGAAATTTCGGTCAGGTAGACGCGTACTGTCGCCGCCCGTGAATACGCGATGACGCTCGCGCACGCGCGCATGCCCGTACCGGCCGCGGGAAAAGCGAGAGTGCCCGTCGTCCGTCGGTGCTATTTTCGCCGGGCTGCCGAAAGTCGCTTGGAAAAATATCCTGAAATAAGGCGCGGTATTGACTTTTCCAATTTCGTCGCCGGCGCGCGCGCTCCGCCGCGGTATCAAAGGGAGCTTGCGAAAGCGAGCGGTCAGTCCTCGCGCGCCTCTCTTTCCCCGTCCGCGCCGCGACGGCCGACGCGAGCCACCTGCCGTGCGCGGAATCGTTAAGGAGGCGGCGTCGGCTGCAGTTAAAGTCTTAATAAGGTCCCCTGGAGGACGCGCCCCGCCCCGCCCCTTCCCCTCGCCACATTGTGCGCTCTCGCGGGAGGCTAAGCGCGAGCGCCGCGTGCCTCACCTCCATTATTTCGCGATCGACGCCGTCGCCGCGAGAGCGACCGATCGCCGCGCGGTAGGGAGACCCGCGGAACTGGAAGAGCCGCCGGCTTGAGAAATCGACCTGTTTTTTTATTGCCCCCAGTGGCCGGCAGTACACGTGTTATTGGTCCGCGTGCTCGGGATCAGCCGGGGGGTGTTGCTCGGCATGCTTTATGAAGATGTTAAGGTTTAATCGTATTCCTCGCGACGCTTCCGACGGATTTCTGCCCTGATGATTTTGTATTGCCTGGCGCAGTGTCGATACGAATTCAATGAATAAAACATTCTCCGATACAACTGTCGCAGTAAATAAAAAGATTTACGTAGTCCAGTTATCCCCGACTTATTTATAAACCCAATGCACGACATTAAATTTAATATAAAATTATATTTTAAGAAAGTTCATTGAAATTTATGTGCATACGTTTACGTTGTAAATCGTAATTTAACGATACGGTTAAATTTTTTCTCTACGGCTAAATTACTTCACGTGCTATTCATAGACTGGACAAGCAGTCTTGCGCGTAGATCCAACGTACTAATAAATCTTATTTTCGTCATAAAAAATAAACAAGAAGTAACAAGAACAAAACGAAAAATTAAAAATTCAAACACGCGAACCTCATATGCTAAACGCCAAATGTATTAAAATAACCGCGCGCTCGTTACTCAAGTTGAATATTCACTGGCGAACGGCAGTCGAAATCCTGTCTATCGCGACGGTCCGCCCCGCGTATCTCAGCGGAAGATCGCCCGTTTATATATATTTTCGGAGGCTCTTATCTTAAACATACAAGGAAAGAGCGCGTGGCAAGGTGCGCGCGGCGGCGAGCGAGATCGCGGGGAATCCCCTGAGCGCGTGACCGGCAAACGGGGGACGCGTAGAAGTAAACGATCCCCGGGAGCTTCGTTGCCTGTCAATTGCGCAGCTCCGGTCGCGGGGGAGAGAGGCGGTTCATGGGGGCCGGCTCCCGACACCGTGTAGCTCACAGGCTCACCACTGCGTCTAGTGTGTCCCCGATTGACGCGATCGGGGGCTGGTGTGATGGGAAAGGGGAATCATGAAATAGGCTAATGCTAACTGCGTTCAAGCTCAGTTTTGTTACCGACGAATAATAGTCATTATACCTTCGAGGTTTTTTTTAAAAGATTAACGCTGGAATTTGTGTGGATTCAAATTATTAATAATTACCGTCGATAAATGATTGGTATTACCTATGTTATTATGGTTAATAAAGTGAAAGGGGAGAAGTGTGCGAAAGGTTTAAAGTGGGTAATAAAAATTGGGTTATACTAACGTACGTTATTACGGGTAAATACGAGAGTTTATTCATTGAAGAGTTATCTAACGTTAATGGACTTTACTTACTAAGTAAATGGAGCATATTTTAGGTGCGTAAAAAGGACCCGCTTTTACTTCCACGAATTTCAATATGATCTTTATAATATAAATGCTCGCTAAAACCGGCTTTCGATTAAAAGAAGATCGCTAAAGAAACAAGCGCAGCTAAAAATCTAATTTAAAGCTAGATATACGGTATGTGTTTTCAAGATATTTTTAATAAATCCGTTTGAAGTAGATTCTTATTTTTAGCAGTATCTGCTATTTTTTCTCGTAAGCAAAGAGAAACTTACTTTTTCGGCTTGATTTCTTAATATCCAAAGTAAAGAAGCTAACCCAAGGGACTTATTTATAAATGGCAAAAATGAAAGTACGGACTAATCCAAAGCAATACCCGCTGAAAATTACGGTATCAATTATGACAGCTTTCAGAGGGTGGAGGCGGGAGCTAAATGAGCTTATACCTACAAACTTCTTAATCAGACTATAAATACAATTTCTAATTATTTCCAAAAAGTTGATATTGAAAACAATTATTCTATCTGATACGATTTTTATAACGAACGTATGTACGTCTTACCGTACCCGGCTTGATCTACTTAAAACTAATTCTTTACTCACAATTTCGACAGTACAAAAAAATTCTCAATAAGAATAGTAAACTAAACGAAAATCATAAAAAATAAACACAAGAAAATTCCCTTAAAGCTATAAACAAAAAGCATAAAACATTCATTGTGAGTATACGAACCGAAATACGAGCCAATCGCGCGTAAGCTACTCGGCCAGCTGAGCAGCTCCCGCGCTCTCGAGCCGCAGTAGCGACAGCAGCAGCAGCATCGCAAGCGCGCACATCACCTGGCTCGCTCCCCGGGCGGACTCAACAAGTGTCGCTGTGGGCGAGCGAGCGTTGCACCTGCGTGGCCGCCGCCGCCGCGCCGTCGGAATGACCTCCGCGGCGAAGGTGTAGTCGGCGCGCAGTCAGCCGGCTCTCGACTCCAGGTGGGGCGTCCGTCACTGGACGCACTGCGGACACCCGGGACCGTCCATGCCGCGGCGCACGGCGCCCCGACTGTCGGGGACGCGTAGCCGCGCGCGCACGACGCCTCCCCTGCTCCCCGCGCGCGCCTCCCTATATATCGATTTCGCGCGGCGGCGGTGGCAGCTGCACGCGCGACTGTTGGACGCACGCTGCGCGTGACACTCGTGCCAAAGACCCCGGACCCCCACCCCATCTCGCGCACCTCCGGATCGATCATTGTCGGGATGCTCGTCGGACAAAGCGTATAACTTCCCATTAGAGCCGCCGAATGGACGCCTGCGGAGCTTTCAGCGAGGATGCCGCTGTGGGGATGGCGAAGGATGCTTCGGGTTATTGATTTTTTTTTTCTCGCTTCCTCCTTCGGAGTGAAGGTTGCCTCGAGGTGCGGAACTTTTTTAGACGAATGCCGGGATAATCGAATTATCCCCGTGGTTTCGGTGAATGGGCAAGAATATATGCCTAACTGAGCGACGCCTCGGTATAGATCAATAATTGGTCTGCGAGAATTGTTGATGGGATTTTGACGTGTGCATTAAGCGCGCGGCAATGAATTAAAAGAGATAACTTGAGAACTAAATGAGGCGGAAAGTATTAATTGAGAAAGTTACTTAGTTTCAGTAGAGTATTATTCAAGTAGAATAATACACAAAATTAATGAATGCTAATAATTTTTTTAAACGTCATATTAGGGCGTACTGTATAATTGCTTTATTTCCTTATTTCACTTTGTATAGGAAAACGTTTATCTCTCTTTTCAATTAAATGACGTCAGTGTTATTCAATGGTCAGAGTTAACGCCATGCAAAGATAACGTCCAAGTGGAGTAATTGATGCGGACCCTCCGACTTTTCTGCTCTACAAGGAGTCTTATTCGATCTCATTTTCCGTAGTGCTTGTTTCAATTTAGAAAGTGGACGTGGAGGGTGCAATTACGAGTAGTATCAGATTTTTCGTTAAGGGACCTCGAGTAATTGATACAAGCGTAGAATTCAATACTACTCGACCTAGCTATGTGTTTTTTATGCGAATTAAAAAAAACATTATGAGTTTTTGAAAATTTCTTTGAAAATTATCGTACTTTATCAAATATTTCTTTATTCATTTATATTTTCCAATAAAAATTTTAATATAAATTCGAAAAATAAACGATTGAAAAGAATTTTAAATCTGTTTAAGTTTGTCATAATTCCGCTGGAAGCAAATATTGCCCTAATTGTTCAATCAAGAAAATAGTTTGACGACGAGAGATCAAATATTGATGATCCTATCATTTTATGGAAGAAAAAGCACAACGTGCGTAAACAAAGCAGGAATTACGCATTTATGATTTCGATTGCACCTAATTAAGCGTACGTAATCGCAGAGCGGCAGTCGCCCATTAAAATGGCGAAATTCCCACCAAACAGAATTCAAACAGGCGATCCCCTTTCAAGCTAAATTTAAACAGATGCATTTGGATCTCTTCAACGTATCGGTGCTATCTTTTTTCGCGGATCCTCAGATTTATGGGTTTCTTTTGAATAGAAAAAAAAGGTTACGCTTTCGCTATTTATAAGCTACTTATCTGCTTATTTTTCATAAGTAAACTAAAATTGTCGCCGAAAAAGCGTACAACCATGCGTACACACGCTCGTACGCGAGTCCTCTCCGAGATTCGTCAAGCCTGACACACGGCTCGTTTAACCCGGCTCGTTTAGCGCAATTCGATTCATTTGGCTAAGTTGGCGAAACGAAAAATTCCATTAATAACAAATTAAAGAGGCCGTATATCACTCCGACCGCGTGAGATCGTCAATTCGTCACAATAAAAGTTTTCAAACAAAAAGAGGAGCCAGGAAGGAAAAAAACCGCGCATTAGAAAATCCAAATAGTCTTTTAATCCCTGGTCAAATTTGCTCAATTACATCGACGCTAAATTGTCTGTGAAATTTGATCCCCGCGAGTGCGCGGACTCGGCGGCGTATCATAATTTATTTGCCCCGCGATATTGTTTGAGCGACTTATCGAGCTCCTCAATTATTTGAAGAAGAAACCGTGGCATTTACGAGGCAATTAAGACGAGCAGCAGTGCGACTCTCGGACGACACTCGGTATTGCGACGTGTTTGCACCGGCTTCCCCGGCTCTTTCGACGGCTCGGCAAACAGCTCGCGCCACACGAGTCAATTAGGTAACGCACGTGGCCTCGTCGCCTCGCGATTTTTTTTTCACGGTCTACCACCGATAAAGCGAGCTTGACGCGTTTCCGCACCCCAACGTTACGCGGATCATCTAAATTCGCCGTAACCGAATTCACGATTAAAAATAGAGCCTCGATAAATAAAAAACATTCACTCGTTTTACGCACATCGTGGCTAATTCTTCACGTTAAATAAGTGTCGATACTCATTTTCGTGAGTTCCGCTTTTACGACGAACCGGGCCAGTGACCTCGACCATCTATCAGTCTTAAATCTGTTTATCCGCACGGCATCCAAATTTCTCGCTCATTTTTCACGAGGCGCCCTAAAGTAAGTAAAACGCCTGCAGCGATTATGCGGCGGATGATCCGTCTGCCCACGCGTAAATGAAGATCTTCGGTGACAAAAGGAAAAAGTCGCGGCGGCGATGACGTCGGGAGCCGACGCGCGCGCGTGCCGTCTAAATTTAGCTCTACGGGCGCGCGCCCGCCCATATAATGGCGCAATTGAGCCCGGGGGTTGCGCGATAGCTCTGGAGCGCGTACGCTGATTTACGAGCGTAGCACACGATCACCTGTTGTACGAGTCTCTCGCTCTCTCTTGCTCGCTCGCTCCCTCGTTATATTTACTTTAACGAAAAATCACAGAGCGTCGACGGTAAACAGAGGAAAATTACCTCGGAGAAAATGAAGCGCCGGCTTTTTCGCTCTCGAGTGCATGATTTTTGTTTTTTTGGGCGCCAATCAAGCGCACCGAGTGACGCGACGTTGTGCTGGCGAGAAGCGCACCTTATTTCATAATATTTGCCCAGCATCACGAGGATTCCTCATTTTTTCCAGCTACCAATTCCTGTATTATTTTAGATCGCAAATTATAGTCCTTTTACTGTTTAATATTCAAATAAATAAATTAATAAACTAATTCTTAAAGGTACTTCCTTAATCTTATTGTTTACCTGTAATTATGCAGTTCAGGAACTCTTGCCGATCTATTCGCTTAGTTAAGTAGAGTATTATCAATCGTTTAGACGCTGGGGGATGTTTTGTGTAGGTCCTCTTTATTTAAAATGTATGAAACAATCCATAATAAAAACATGGCATATTTGTAAAAGGGAGTTATGAGATGAAAAAGAAGATCATATTTTCATCTTGCAAAGTCATATAAGCCACCTTAAAAATAGCTGCTAAGTCCCCCTTCGACCCGCGGGGCCAGTGTGAGAAAAATGATTGTGCGAATCGAGCAGCGGCAAAGCTTTGTTCTCGGCGCTGTCAGCTGAGTACATAGTCGCCGCGGTATAGGCCCGTGCAGAATGGAGTTAGCGTCAACGGGAGAGGCGGGGGAGGCTCCTCTCGGCGCGATAAAGCTGGAGGCGCGGAGGTCCGGGACCGGCAGTGTACGGCGGCTCCGACGAGATGCAGGGAAGCAAAGAGAACGGCGGGGCACACATGAGGCTGGTCGCCCCGGACGGCGGCTGGGGATGGGTCGTTCTCTTCTCCGCCGTCATGGTCAACGTCCTCATACCCGGCACCGTCAAGTCCTTCGGCGTACTGTTCATCGAGTTCATGCGCGTCTTCGACGCCAGTCCATCGGAAGCGTCCTGGATACCGGCGCTATGCTACTTCCTTTACAGTTCTCTTGGTGAGTTCAATTATTTTTTATCCATATTGGAATCAAAATTAAGGGTGTACGGATCAGCCGAAATCTTAAGTTTTTAGCTGACACTTCCAAAAGTACAGAATTGGTGGGCTTTCATGCAGGTGTTTCTACTGAAAATCTTAGCCCGATATTTTTTTCTTTATTAAGAGGCAACTAAAGTTCTAATGAAATTTTCAATTGATTTCGCAGTTAAAAACACTTTGAAAATATTATTTCTCTCACTTACATTTTAAATTTATTTTAAACTTTTGAATATTTGATTGTACATTTTTCAGAATTTTTATTTCAAAATATCTTCAAAATTCATGCATGTGACAATTCTTCACACATATCATAAAATCATCATGATTATTTTTGACACTGAAATAATTGGCAAAATGTTTGCTCCTATAAAATAAATGTTTACCGTATCAAGCTCCACGTGGTTTAGTGTACAATGCTATACATTATATTTTAATACATGAATGAAAAATAAGTTCATCTAATCAATGATGATCGAAGGTTACCGGAAAACGACTACAAACTAATTTATATAACAATAAACCTATTTGAAATCAATTGAGCTTTTGGTACACCTTTAATGAAGACTCTGTTATTTTAAATTAATACACAGTAAATTATTTAAGCGATTATTCAATGTAATTTATTAAGCACATTCAGCACTAACTTCATTTTAGCACACATATATAGCTTAATCATGAAAAAGTAAAAGAATGAAGAGAGTAAAAACCTGTACTTGTGGAGTAACGTATAGTCTAAGTAACATTTCAATTACCTGATTGTAATGACTTCTGGAAAATGCTGAACGATTCACAATCATGTGATATCTGCGTCAACGTAAATTGACTTTACAAAAATGACGCATAACGGTACACAGAGCTTATTATTACAGATTTTCCATAATGTATTTATCTTTTTATTTAAAAAAATAACATTTACACTTGTACATCTCCTTTATTTTGATTGCTGAAAAATAAGACAAGTAAAGTCTCACTATCAGTTCAAGTTTAAAATAAGCTTTTCAAAAAATTAATGATAATGACCTCTAATTATTGTGCAAATTATCAACAAAAGCAAATAATTGATTTAAAAAAACATTTTTTTCAGGACCACTTGCGAGCATCCTCTCAATGAAGTACTCCTACAGGACTGTGACGTTGGTAGGCGGCTCCTTGGCCGCCGGCGGACTGATGCTTAGCTACCTGGCCAACTCCGTCACGTATTTGTACTTCAGGTGCCCTACCTCATCGAATTCTGATCGCAAAACTAAAGAGGGCAGTTTAGGTGACTTGTTCGTGTTTTCACAGTTACGGCGTGATGGTGGGAGTTGGAGTCGGGCTCACGTTTCCAGTGACCATCTACATCGTGAGCGAGTACTTCGACCGGAAGCGCGGCCTTGCCACCGGCCTTTGCATTTCCGGTAGCTGCATCGGCTCCATGATCATACCGCCGCTCATGCAGTATCTTCTGAACAACTTTGGGCACCAGTAAGTGTAGCACTTTATGAAGTAAAAGTTTTGCGGAGTTGAACTGAATTGTAACAATCTCCTTTTTTAAATACGTCCCTTAAACAAATGATTCTTTTAAATTGACGAATAAAATTATTTTATCAGATTTATTTTACGTCAACTGCTTTGGGAGGGGAGCATTCAGAAATTTTAATGATAAGATGATGAAAAGTCCCCGGCATTTCAATCGCGAGGTGATTGCCCTAAGATTATTCATTGGACAACTCAATTTACAGCGCGCGATTTGATAATAACGTTTAAAGTGAATAAATCTCTTTTACCGACAATGCTCAGCTGATTTGCCTCGCTTCTGATACGTCGCTCATCGGTAGGTGTGTGACAATACGCGTACTCTTATCTAAATGCAAAGTCGTTACAAACAAGGTCAAGACTACTGGGAACCTTGCGATGTTGATCCTTCTACTAAATTTTCTGAATCTCCATTTCTGATAAAAGGAACTCGCTTCTTTACGTTTTAAACAAATAATGCAAGATTTATGATTCCGTTCTACTTTAACCCTTACGTTAAAATGCATGGCAACATGATCGAATTAAACCTTGCACTTTGAGATCGAAATTCTCGATCTCGAAATTGCGATCAGCGCAAATGAGGTTGGGAATGAACGTTCTTGTCACTTTTGGAATTATTATGATTTCAGAACTGCTGTTCTGGTAATTGGTGCAACAATATTGAATACGCTGGCGTGTGCGATGGTGTACCATCCGGTAGAAAAGCACATGAAATTCGTAGTGGAGGGAGATATTCATCAGTTTCCGACATCGGTACCATCGAAGATTACTGGGGACAAGGAACTTGGAGAGCTTGGGGCAGGTTCTCACCGTAGCAGCATAGTCTCCATAGTCGGTTCCGTCACCCTCGATCCCTTGAGGAACCCCAGGCTCAGCCTCTCCCGACGACTTGCCACCAAACAAGCGGTAAGATTTTACAGGCATTAAAAAGAAAAAAGTTTTAGCGTTAACGTAACGTTTTTAAAAAAATTTTAGCAATCAGCTATTGAAAATAGCAATAACAACAACAACAACGACGACGTCACCAGCAACGACAACAACGAAAACGCAAACTACCCCGAGGAAACGCGACGACAATTTGACCTTGCGATTCTGAAGGACCCGCTCTACCTGGTGATCCTGATCTCCAACTCGACGTCGGCGATCAGCAACACCAACTTCATGATCCTGCTGCCGATGTACGCGATAGCGGAGGGCTACGACAAGGAGGCCGCGGCGCTCCTGCTGTCGATCGTCTCGCTGCTGGACCTGATCGGCCGCATCGGAGGCGCCGCCCTGTCCGACATCAACCTCGTGCCGAAGCACTACTACTTCGTGTGCGGCCTGGGCCTCAGCGGGGTCGCCCTGGCCCTCATGCCGATCCTGGGCACGAGCTACGTCTACCTGGCGATCTTCTGCGCCTTCTTCGGCCTCGCCTCGGGCCTCTACATCGGCACCACCGCCGTCGTCCTCGCGGACATGCTGGGACCCGAGCGCCTCGCCTCCTCCTACGGCATCTCCCTCTTCGTCAACGGCCTGATGCAGCTCATGTGGCCGCCGATCTGCAACTACGCCTACGAGCAGATCGGCACCTTCAAGCCGATCTTCCTCACTCTGGGTATGATACTGGTGTGCGGCACCGCGCTTTGGTCGGCTTTGCTCTTTATCGAGAGGAAGAGCGACAAGGAAATTGAGGCGTCGCAGAAATCTCCTGCGTAAAATTTGGGGTGGTAGCTTTATTTTTGAAGGTGCGACTTTCTTTTCTTCGAGAAAAAGAGAAAGTCGTTAAAGTCTTATGTTAAAGTGTTTTCTTCGAGTATTTATTTTAATTGCCTTCAGTGAAAATGAGACTGTCGGATTTAGTAAAGATCTTTTGAATCGCTTTTTCGAGCGTTTATTGTAAAGTCTTAAACTTTTTACATATTTACGTGCGCTTTCATTTTCACTAAAAGCACGTGCATTTCCTAATATAAATAGAAAAAAGTTTACTCTGACGTCCTCTTTTTAATAAATTTATCATTACGTTTTCTTGCAATTAAACAATTGAAGATATATTTCAATTGTTTAAGGCTCTTTTTCTTCTTGATTTTTATGGCCTTGGATTTTTCCGTGATGCCACCGTACATGTTAGTTTGTTTAAGGCTCGAAGAAAAGAAACGTCTCGTTGATGTTACTATCTATAAGCATGAAAATTTTTTTTGTTTTTAATATAAGGATATATTTACGCTTAAAAAAATCGATACAATTAGTGCTACTCGGCGAGTTTATTAAATGCATTATTATTATCATTTTTAAATATTATACGTAAGATGTGGCACTTGATCAAACCAAAATAAGATTGGAAAAGTACCATATTTAAAAAGAAAATATGATCTATGTACTCACGTGTTTTATATTAGTGATAACTAAAAATTATGCATTTTCTGATTGAAATCGAACACTTTGGATAGTATTAATTCACTGTCATTACACATGACTGAAGATAAAAGAAACTCATCAAAATGACGTTAGAGTTAATTTGTAATGATGAAGTGAAAACAAACTATAATTTTAGAATTTATTTTTTTTTTAGATATTAATTTTAGTATGTTTATTTCAATGTGGAAATTTAAATTTATTTTAATTTCTGTATATGTAATTAATTGCTGATCAGCATGTAAATACTTTAGATTTAGGCAAGTTTTATGTTAATATTGTAAATTGTAATTGTAATTGTAAATACTGTAAAAAATACATATATTATTTAACTATTCGTAATGAATGTATTATAAAGCGATAAAATTTATGTATAGTTTTAAATGTTACGAACTATTGAAAACATGACTTTCTTTTTCAATAAAATATTTAAAGAAATTAAACAGATCATAGTGTCAATCAAAAAATAGTTAATTATACCATTTACCTCCTTAGAAATATAAATAGGTACATAATGCACGCCGATGGGACGAGCGCGCGTAGATTGTCAGCATTAAAATTGTCTTGAACACAGCTAAGTATGACAGTGAGAAATGTGTAACTAAATTTCAATACATTTTTAATATTTATAAACAAGTTTTATTTTAAGATATTTTCTTTATTATAAATTAAAATGCTTAAAAAATATATAGGTCTCAGAGCTTACTTACAATTTTCAAACAATTCCAGGTAAAAATATGGCTGCGGGCCGGTGCGCTCGGTTCTGGGAAATCTGGACGCAACCAATGTTTCTTTTTCTCCGCGCATGCGCTCAAGTCATTAGCTCGGCAGTTTTCGCAAGGCCTTTGTAGCTAGCACAGTGTATACATACAACGTAATAGGTTAGAAAAGCCATAGTCAGTCAATACTTATACAATAATATAAAAAATGCTGTCTATACTTTATTATTGGGTTATTTATTGATTTATTGGTTACGTTTATGTGACTGACGCGTAAGTTTTCTTATTTTTTCTTTTACGAAACTTGTTTGATATCTCTCAACTTTCTTGTTTGTATTGTAGTTTTTCATAACATAATCACTATATCTGTCATTCAAATGGACTTAACATATTTAATATTCTTCAATATTTTTATTTCAAGGAAATGAAATGAAATTGAATAAATATGGCTGGTGGACGTCGATGTCCTGGTGGACGAAGTACTCCAAGTAATCGAATATCAGTTGGATCCAGCAATAATTCTGTATTTACTTCAAATGCCTTCATTGGACCTGGAGTTTCCAATGTAGATGAGAAGAAAAATTTTGGGGATCAAATGACGATTGGTCGAACACTTGCACCCAAACATGTTCCCATTCCTACTATTCCCGTTGATGGACAAATTCTCTTTGAAGCAATGTCCTTGGCAACATGTCTTGTTGCAGCGTCGCTGCAACTGCTTAACTTGTACAAAACTGTGTGGTGGTTACCTCAATCTTTTACTGAGTATAGTATGGTATGTATTAACTTCATAATAACTAGACGATTGTAAATTGTACCATTAACTGTGATTTTTTTGCTTAGAATTTTTACTTAATGGATCCCTATCTTTTGATATTCATTAGTACCATGGTTGCAAGACAGTTTATTTATGCATTACTTTGTAAATCTATGGATATTGTTACATCCCCTAGATGGTTACCTAGTGCTCAAAAAGTAATGAGGATATTACTTTTGGTTGTTATTATGGGCATTCTTTTTTGGTGCCTTTACCACATGAGTGAGAGACATAATTCCATCAAAGTTTTTTATCTCTGTTATCCGTGCGTATATAATTTTTTATTTATATTTTTTTTAAATATTTATTTCATCAAATTAATCATGAAATTTTTTAGTAGTATATCTATCTATTTCCTGATGTTTGGAGCAAGTATAGGACCATTTTTTGATATATCTACAGCTCCTCTCTATGTCAAGGAAGATAGAAAAACAAAATTTTTGCTAGGTAAAATATTTAATTTACTTCCATAATTAAAATCAACATAATTAAGAAAAATCCATAACTTTATATTATTTTAATAGATAAGCCATTGCATAATTGTTCATTGAATGCACCAGCGATTAGAGCCGAAGTCGCAAGTCTTAAATCGGATTTTAACCGTCGATTGAAGAGGGCTCTATTTGCTTCATCTGGTAGTGCATACTTGTGTGGCATTGCTCCTGTGATATTTGTTCCTCAGCATTTACACTTTGATGTATTTTGGGTTGTGCAGCACATTGTTCTAATATGGTTTGGTAGATTAGGTGCACACTTCACACAAGCATACCCAGTCAGGTAAGTCTGTCATAAAAGAATCCTTTATCATCTAAATTATTAAGATTCAAAATGAGTTAACGTTTTTTTTGTAGGTATTGTGATGTTCTGCACAGAGCAGCTCTTCATTTGGGTAGGTGGTCGAAAGTTGAAAGTAAGAATATACACTTACCAACACAAACATGGAATGATTCTGTACTATGGCCTCATGGTTCTTTGGTCAGACACAACAAAGAAATTTACCGCTCAGAGGGAGTTTGTACTGCTGCAGAACCAGGAAATTCAAGTCATTATCGCTTCTATGTGCGTAAGCTTCATTGATACCTTAATCACTTTTACATTACTTCAAATTTACATTAACTATTAAATTTACAGGCGTTATTTGGTAATCCCACGATATTGCTATGCTCTTTATTGGGATTGGAGCTCAGCCTCATTGCTGTACAGTTAATGATACTTATACGTACCACAGAATGGTATCGAGTACTTTCCATGAGCCTTCTTATAGTGACAAATTACTATACTCTCTTCAGGCTTACCAGAGACTACTTAGTGAGTTGGAAAGTTTACCGTGCTGAACAAATAGTTCAAGAGAAAGCACAAATTGCTCTGTCGAGTAACGCTCAATAAAATAAGTAAGGACAATGTCAGAAAACCAAAGAGGACAATGTACAACGCTAAGAGGAAAATATAAGTTCATTTTTATTATTTTTTTTCTTTTCTTACCCATAAAATACATGTCGCAAATTCAACAAGGATTAACTCAATTCGATGAAACATTGATAATTTTTCATGTTAAACAAAGTGATATATACGAAATGGAAGAGAAAAAAAATCAACAACGGCTCTACTAAGAATTAAATAACGATATTGCTATACATGCTCGAGATAAAAATTTCATTTTTGACGACCTACACATTTTTCTTCTAAAAAGTACTCCTCAAAATACAATAATGACGATGGAGTTAAGAACAAGAGATCTCTAATAGAACATTGTATTGTGCTTCATTTGCAGCAAACCTGCTCGCCGCTTTAAAAACATCAATTCCTCGAAAGAAAGTGACGAAAATATAGGTGTCAACTGTGGCCTCGTATCTATAGGTTCGTTACATGCAAGTTAAAGATACGTTCGTGCCAGTTTAAGTGGCTACTGTTTTCTCTGCCTTTCTTTTTTTTCATCTTCGAGAGAAAAAAATTGACTTCGTAAACTCTTCCATGCGTGACTTGTTCGCTCCGCGTGCTGTCAGCGAACGACGATCGGTGCACTTGGCAGTTTATTTAGTGAAATTCCACGTGGGCGCGCCCGTATCTCGCTTCTTCTTAAATCGCCTGGGTGTCTTTGCGGGCGGTGAACGACACGATCGATCGTATCCCTTTGACGGAGGTCTGCAAAAGTAACGAGAGCGGTGAATGTTAAATTCATGAGCGACTTGGGGGAGGGTCGGCATCGATTGTGTGAGGTCTATATACCTTCTTCTTCGAGACGTTGAGGAAGTCTTTGTACATTTCCGAGCGCAGGTACCTCGAGTAGGAGTCACTCTTCATCAGGTGGTACACGTGCGCCTGTGACGGAGATGCTGAATTAGTTACTGGTGCCCGTCTAACGAGGCTAAACTTAGCTCTGACCGATTTAAATATACTTCCTTCGACGGTATTAAAAGTTTTCTTGGCCATTTATTTCTTTTCTTTTTCCTTTCTAATCTATTTTAAGACGCGTTACCAGTGCATTTAAATTTTAAATTTTTTATTTGCTCGCAGTAGCGTCGAACAAACTTTACGGAACTTTTATGTGAATCGCTTTGTAAACGGTATAGCTTTTCATTTAAATTAAGGATTTCTTGACTTTTCTTTTCGCTTATAAAAATTCTATATTAATTCCCATTAAGCGAAAATTACTGAAATAAAAATGAAGTCAAGTTGTTAACTTACGGCAGCCACGTCGAAAGACCACCGATCGGGCTTCTCGAGATTCTTCTTTGTGTTATCGTAAGATCGCGAATCGACGTTGATGGGGCAACTTGCGTCGTCCGCCAAAAATTCATCCCAAATTTCCTGTACCTTCACGTGTACATCCTTCTGAGGTAATGTTTTGAGATTGTGCACTGCTTCCCAGAATCTACAAAAAGGCACGCAAACAACCAAAAGTTAATTAAAAAAAATAATTATTATCTCCGAAAAAGGCGTATATCTTTCAAAATAGCTCACTTAAGATTTTCCCCGCTGAATTCCTTATCGAGAAACCGAATGAACTGTTCTCTCCCAACTGGATCCTGCAAAAGCTCTTGCAAACTGAAAGCCCACCTCTTGACCCGTCTAGCCGATACCTCCTTCCTGCAATTGTAAAAGGAAACTCTCTTCATCATCTTCATTAGTTTTTTCTTCGTCGAAATTCCACTGAAGTCCAGTGCAAATTAGTTCAATTTCACTAATGCGAATTTTTACCGACTTTTTAGTAATTTGCCGGAAATTCAACTATAATAATTAGCGTAAATTTACTAATTCACTTTCATGTCGATTGGTAAAAGGTCTCGTATAAATTCCACGATAAGCCGAATTAAGACCCGGACTTTCCGTGCTGGTTTAATGCGAGAGCTTGAACTTATCGGAGCGGCGATCGGGTGGCTTTTTATACGCCGGGGTGTATAATCGTAAAGGACTTACGGTAATTTGTCTTGCTCCCACATTTCGAGATTGTCCGATACCCAGGGGTTGGGGTATTCCGGCAGCGTGAAGAAGGGATCGTACTCTGCGTACTGCTCGAAATACCCAATCAATCTGGACAAACGGTATTTCAATTTAGGAACGAACTACGTTAATCGCTCGTATACATTTTAGTACTTATTGTGACTGGAATTGATTAAAGGAAGCTAGAGGTTTCGGTATTTACGACGAGGACGTAATCTGTGTATTGATCTAAAAGTTAGGCTTTATTTGGGTTTAACATGCGATAAGAGGACTATAAACTGTGGTAATTAAAGAATTATTTTTTTGTTTTTTTTACGTTAGTTCATGACATGACATGACAGTGATACTTTTTTTTTAATTTGAATAAAGGAAATTTAGGAGGTAAAAAATAAAGGAACTCACGCGTCAGCGACTTTGGAGACTTTGATGATGCGACGGTCGAGTCGTTGCTTGAGAAGCTCAATGTCTTTCTTGAGCTCGTCCGCGTTGCGCTGGATGGTGGGACGACGTCCGCTCGAGGGCTGAGGTCCTCCGTGTCTGCACACTGTACTGCCCGATTTGCCCTGGCTTCGACACACCTTTTTAATATCCAATTCCGTCGTGTTCACGCAGCCAGGCTAAACACGCATTTACAACACTCTTGACAATTCAGTAGTTTTTTTTTTTTTTATTTATTTATTTAAGAAAAATAATAATTTTTACCAATTATTTTTAAGAATAAAAAAACGTTAACATAAAAAAACAAGGGAAGCTTAATTCTGACCATAGGTCGGTGTACATCCCAGAAAGCCCTCTCCTGACTGTCCAGGACTTTGCGCTCGAGCTTGTCGCGCTTCTTGTCGACCTTATTCTGCGCCTCGGCCTGCATGAAGATGAACTCCCACTTGCGCGAGAAGAGCTTCTGCAGCCGCGCCAGATAATCCGCCTCGTAGTCCGCCAGCTCCAAGCGCGTCTTGTGCTGCATCGTCCGCTTGCATAGGTAAACGGCTGCGCACACGTTTATTTACTTAGCCGATTATACGATCCAGTGCTTTTGTGCTGGGCTTTTCGAAGTTTTCCTCTCTTTTTTTTAATTTTATTTTCGTGTTATCGCTTTTACCGCTTGCGCTTTACGTGCATCTCTTTCAAACATTATTATGCGCGGTCCCGAAATAAAGATGACTCGAGAGTTTTCAAGTGGAAAAGTGCGGAAACGTTTAAGAATAGAGTTCGAAAGATCAAAATTCACAAGTTGGCACATCGAAACGCGTCTCCGCGAACTAACTTTGAATCTACTTAAATGTACTGTCTCTATTATCTATAGCGAACTTCGATCGGTTTTTCACAAGTTACTTCTCGACAAGTTTATATAATTTCCATATTCCTTAAATAATGGAGTTTCAAACAAAGTTTTACTTTCTATTTCAAATTACTTATTTATCCTTATATGTACGAGTCTGACCAATGAGATACATGTATCACTGAAGATAATATTATTTTTTTTTAAATACGAACCATAATCCGTGTTTTCGGGTTCCCAGCAGTTAGATGGCCAGAAGTAAGGGGTTTGAAAACGATAAAACGTATTGTCGTTCTTCACGGCTAAACTGTGATCGTCTATCGGAAAGAAGTAGCCGTACGCTGCCATCAGATGAGCGACATGGAGTGCCTCTGTTATTATTAAATTAAACAATTCATTTCATTTTAGTTCAACGGCGAAATTGTCAATTGAACATTAAAGCTTTTTCATTAAAATGCAAAATGAAACGTTTTTTCAATTTGTGTGCAATTTCAATTTTTAGAATAAATTTAAATATCCAGCTGTATTTAGGTTAAATCTGAAAATTGGGCCACTAGTTTCTATTTCCGTATGAAGTCAAAGCATTTCGCGCTAATATGCGAATTGTC
>JAXIUT010000021.1:18806226-18829694 GCA_035586675.1 Eurytoma californica
GTTAAATCTGAAAATTGGGCCACTAGTTTCTATTTCCGTATGAAGTCAAAGCATTTCGCGCTAATATGCGAATTGTCCCCGTTTACAGATTTTCATCTGAATCTCGCAAATATAAATCAGTTCAGGTTTAACATTTTAATCATTAAGTTTTGTCAAAAAAATGAATTATATTAATAATTTCAAAAAAAGAAAACTTACCTTGATCATCCACATCCATGTTTTTCATCATCCACCCAATTAAATCCGTTCCTAAACGGTAAAAACATTGCGTTATAAAATAATGTTCAATTTAGAAAAAAATTCATCAGCATATAAAGCGAATATTTCTGTGCCCACCTGTGAATATGGACGGGATTTTCGTCATGAAAGTTTTCACGGTTTTGACAGGTACTCCCGATTCCTCGTTCAACATTTTTTCTATTATCGATTCCATCTAAAACGCCAACAAACAATCCATTTGATGAAAAGAAACGTTTCGGGGACCGGGGTAGTTAAGACACAAAAAAGAAATAAATCGATTTCCGGTGCAATTCCCTTCTTTGTAATAAAAATATCATAAATATCAAATTAATCTTGAATAAGTACTTTCAATCTGAAATCTATTATTCATGCGGTCGAGTGCTGCTGGACTTTATTGTGTGCATTAATAGCTTCATAACAAAGCACGCGGAGAAACTGTAACAAAGTGTTCTACGTACGTACGGATATGTACATGCTCCGTGAATGCAGAAAGTTTTTACTGTAATGGGAGTTTCACGAGGACAATTAACGACGCGAGTTCGAGTTTTAATTCGTTTTGAAACGGTGTAAACTCCCGGTGTCGTGTATCGACACTTGACTCGTAAATACAAATATCCACATCCCATTTCCGAATCAATTGTCAAAAGAAACGTAAGGATATAAAGTTTGATATTCTAAATGAAGTTTTCCCCGTCACTCTTTCGCGCATCGATGCTACGAAAATAGAAAAACAAAGGAAAAGTTCTCCCCCCTAAATTTCTTCTATCATAATAAAAGCAAATCGATGCTCGGGACATTAACTTTCTCGAGCAAGAAACTCATTTGGATGCAAGGGGAAGCGCGCTTGGCAAAATAATAGGCCGAGGAGGGCTAGGCCAACCTTTTTGTAGGTGAGATAGTTGGGCGAGTCCTGGGGTGCCGGCGCGGTGAGGGTGGCCGGGTGCGCCTGGGCGGTGAACGCGAGCGAGGGCGGCAGCTTGGGGCCCGCGGCGGAGTCGCTGGCCCCACGGCCGGGGGCCTGGCCCTCGCTGTCGGATGCCCCGGCCGCGGGCGCCTGGCTCGACTTCTCGCCGCTCATCGCCGTTACCATGACGAATCGGCCTTGCCTCGCTTACGCCAGCCCGCCCGGTCCTCCCATCCCCCCCGAGCTCGCTCTCGGGCGACCGCCCCCTCCCTCCGAGCCTCTCGAGCTCGAGCCGCCCCACTGGGTCAAGGCTGCATGGCCCGCGCGCCGTCCTCCTTGGCGCGCGCTCGCTGCCGGCTGCGCCTCCCGCACGTCGGAGAAGCTCCTCCTTCCGTCGGCGCGGCTGTGGAGATCGCGGCTCGCGGCTCCGACGGGGCAGCTCGGTGCCTCTGCTGCTCCGCTGCGTATGGGGAAGGCGCGGGCGCGCGCACCTCCAACGCTCGGGGGACTGAGGGCGAAAAAGCCGCCGAGTCGCAAAATCCATGAGGCGGGTCAGTGCGACTGCGCCGAGCGCCGCGAGGCTCTATCGACGGGAACCAGCGGCGACGGGAACCAGCGATCCACCGTGCGCGCGCGCGCGCGCAAGTGCGAGCCTCGAGGACCCCGCGAGCACGCACGGCTGATTCATCGCGCGGGACGGTGATTGTGCTCTTCCGGAGCGCTTCCGAGGCCAAGCTTGGACGAGGGAAGCTCCGACGCTTTCCGCCTCGCTTTCCGCCAGCCTTTTGTCTGACTTGGCGGTTTTCGATTTAGAATGCCCCGTACTCTCTGAAGCGGAAAAGCGATGGCCTGGCTTGCGAAATTTCCGCTGAATTGAGCGAGAATTTTTCCCGGGGGTTGGAGGCTTTTCAATTGGCGCAAACTTGCGATCATATTTGAATTTGTTGCTTCGAGGGGGTGCTGGAGATTTATGTTATATCTTTCCTTCGAGAAATGTTTTTGAGAAAGGTCAAAGTTTTAGGTAATATATTTAAAAATATGTATTCATTTTGCAATGTAAACTGCTTCTTTCAGACTCGTGAATATTCATAGATTATCTTAAATATTCAAGATAGACTAGCAAGTGCATACAATTTGTCGTTTTCATACGTGGTTATTCATTCCCATCAATTTGAAGTACAATTTTAGTAGTGCTATATGATAAAAGGACTTTTCTTATAAAAAATTTAAAAATCCAAGAGTCCTTATAGAGGATCTTAACTTTACGTACTTAAGTAGGGGAGAGCGGGGCATAGTGGGCCACGCATACGATTTTTTAGAGGCGTATTATGGTCCACCTGTTCATCCAAATTTTGGATGAACAGGTGACCGCAATACTGCTCTAAAAAATTGTGTGCGCGGCCCACTATGCCCCGCTCTCCCCTATCTCCTTACTTAAGAGACGGTCGATATCTCACCGTACCACAAACTGCATCATCTTATTAGTAGTCATGCAAACCTTCTTGAATTCACTAAAAGCAACAGAATAATAACAAAGGTAACAAAATAGCTTGACAATAAAATTAATTTTTAGTTCTGTGTAACTCACGATAAGGGAAAGTTTCATTTTTACTCTTCTTCCATAGATTTTTTTACTTTAATTCGTTTTGCTTCGATTTTCGTATCCTTTAGCTCTTTGTTTGAAAAAGCGTTTGTAACTTTTTTTGGGCTGAGTAACAACTAAAAACTTGACCTATGTTCCCCCCTCCTTCCAAAATATGAAACTTAGGCGCTCTCATGTTATTTAACGCTAACTGCCTTTAAATTTTCTTCAGCGCTCTGCAACAATTTCATAAAAACCATATTTAACAATTTTAATAATTAGTAATAATTAATCAAATTAATTAAAATAAATATCGAACATAATAATTTTGACATAAAACAGTTGATTTTTTTTTACTTGTTATATTGATTAACAAGTTGACCTTAAAAGTGTGCATTTTCCTAATAAAAAAAAATACATTTCATTACAGTAATTATTGGAATAAAAAAATTGAATCAACTAATTGTTTATAAAGATAGAAAAAACGCTAATTTAAAAAAATTTGTGGCCTGGTAAGATACTCAAAAATTATCGCATGAAGATGCGCGTATCAACACATTTTTATACTATACACAGATAGGGAAAAGTGGGCCAAAGCGGGGTACACCCTATTAAAATAACAGTACTTAATTTTGTTACGTAATATTGACATTGAACTAAAGAAAATACCCAAGTTAATATTTTAAAAATTGGTGAATCTGAAAGAAGAGAGACTGAAAGCCCAGGAAACTCCATGATAATAAAAGTATTGATACTAATAAAAATATTATAGTGGATAAGAATATTAAGTTATAAAACAATTTAAAATTTTTAATGCGCCGCTATTCATAAAAAAAAGTAATAAATCTCCTTAAAAGCCTTAGAATCTACACGGATAAAAGCATAAGTAGAAAATAAGCCAGCTTAAAGGAAAAAGACAGACTCACTCCACTTTTAGCTTAGTCAGACTCGGCAGCACTAAGGGGGTGCAGTGTGGATATATACACAAGGCAACAGGCCGCCTCAGCCTCAAAAAACACACCCGTATACCGCGGCCTATAGTTTATTGTCAAATGGAATTAACTCCTATCAAACGTCAGATATTTAATATAATAAAATAAATTAATTTTTTTATAAAAACATTAAAAGATACCAGGATAAAAGCGTTATAAGCTTAAAGTAATATAGCTAGCTCATGCAAAGATTATTAAATAACCCTTTCAGAAACAATGTATGCATGTATACATTGGATTGTACATATACATATGTAAATATATCTTTTGATTTTTTTAAAATTTTGTTAAACCAATTCTCGATTGCTGAAAATAAACATGTGGATCAGTTTAGAGTGAATATAATTTTTCATCTCATAGTGGGGTTGCAAGTTATATATTCTACACTTAATAGAAACTGTGTAAATTAGCATTAAGAGGATGTAATACAATTCTTAGAAATCTGCCATACCGACTTCTGCATGCCACATTTTTTCGAAATCAAAACAAATTTTCAAAAGAATCGATCTTTATTGCCCTCCGCAAAGGTGCGAAAAATATCTAGTTTCAATTTGAAATCATTCCGTTCAAAACTTTAGGGGAAAAATGATGGGTTAAAAAATGTTGCAAAATTAGTAAATGATATTACCATCAATGTAACATTAGGGGCGGTGTGCACTGTGCATAAGCGCTGAGCGGCGCGGTGCTCTTTCATGCAAGTTTTTGCAAGTGCAACGCCGAACGGAACGCCGTCACGAAATCGAAAGACGGTCGCAGGACGATAATAATGTGGCATATGTCATACAAGATAAGATTGAGATAAGACATAAGACGCATAACAGATTCAAACTTCCGTTTAGGTGTTTAGGGCTCAAGGGCTTCAACAATAGATATTTTCGAGAAGCTTAAAAACAATCAAGACTCAAGTCGTTAATTCGATTATGTTTTTAAAATTAAATAAAAAAATGTTTATTTCTGTTTATAATACAATATTATTTAGTATGTGCGATTTAATTTATGGATAACTGATCATTCTATGACGTGACCAGAAAAATTATGACGGTCATTTTAGAAGTATATGTATATATAGTTGTATGGGTTGGTTGATTAAAATTAACGTAACCGCGCACGCAAGGTGTTGATGGTTGAGTTAGTTGAGTTGCACACAACGCGTGCGTTCGATCGGCCGGTGGTATAGGCGCGCGGGTTAACTTGCTGCTGGGGATACAGCACGCGTGTGGTGTGGGACCCCCTACATAAGTGTGCGCGCTGATTTGCACATTTTGAATTTACACATTGGACTGTCATCCGGCTGTAAGTATTTGCTTAATCATGTGGCTTTTTTTTACGTGAGAGCAAAGAGCCGAGGACGACGAGCTCCGGGAGGTACAGAACCTCGACATGGACGACCAGGGTTCGAGCGGAGCCCACATTCCACTGAGAGAGAATCTCGTGAGTATTAGTTTTGCCTCAAAGTGTGCCAATTATTATCCGCCTCCTTCATTTTTGCAACACTCGGCCTCATGGCTGGCGTACTTAAGTTGCAGCGATTTCTTCTTATGCGATAAAATCGCTGCGCCTACTACGTATCGATACACGTCAGAATTTTTTTCATTTGCCAAGGTAGTCGCTTAGATTGATAGATAAATTTTGATTAAAAAATTTGATTTCATCTTTTTTAGGTGAACACTGCTGTTAAGTTCCTGCAAAATCCAAAAGTCTCTGCTAGTCCTATTAATCAGAGACAAGAATTTTTGAAGCGTAAGGGATTGACTGAAATGGAGATTCAGAGGGCTTGCGAGCTTGCATCTGCTGTTGTTGGTGCAATCGCTACTGGGCCCAATCAAAGTGATCACAACATTGTGACAATACCTCCAGAGCAGATATATGCACAGTATCCTCGTTACGTTGTTCAGCCTTCTTTGTTTTATAAAGTAAAAGAATTGTTAAATGGAGTCGTCTTGTTTGCAGCTAGTTGCTACTGTGTTTATTGGTTCTACGAAGTATTTCTTATCTTTATTAATTATTGTTATCATATTTTATGTAAGAGAAAATGATGTTATTAAATCAATTATTTTTTACAGAAAGTGATATATCCATTGCTATTTGGTTATAAAAAAAAGGATCCACCAAAGGATCAAGCTGTTGAGTTGGATAATAATATTCAACAAGTTAAGGAGTCAATAAACCAAGTCAAGAGTGATCTTCAGCAGCTAACGCTAAACCAAATGCTTGACCCAACTGTACCTCAACTTGTTCAAGAATTGAAACAAGATTTAGCTAGCTTAAAATCTTTATTATTGTCAAGGTATGTTTTAATACAATAATGAAAAGTAGCTTAAGTTATTGTTTAACATAATTTTTTTGATTGATTGAAATTGCAGAAAACAATTCCCAAGTGCACCTGCCTCAATACCATCTTGGCAATTGGAAGCTTCAAGTCAAAGCCAAGAAAAAGCCAATGAACGAGAAGATGATGCTGGTAGTGGTAGTAGTACCAACAATTCTGACAGTTCTCTAGAAATGATTCGAGAAGATCCCCCCAAATAATTTTGTTTGAAAATGCATAAGTTAGACATTTCAGCTTGACCATTTCTACATCACTCGATTGTGATTGCCAGATAAATAAGCATGTTTGAATAATTCTGCAGGGAAAAGGCGCAACTTGTTTTTTAGTTTTGAGATGTTTTATATGAATGCATGGGGTGTAATGATAAAGTGTGTGTGAGAAAAAAGTTGATACAATTTAATGTGGGGCAATGATTTTTTATTTCTTGTATTCTGCATAATTACCTGATATGAGAAAGACTTATTCCATGTTTCGAATTTTGTGAACAAAGGTAAATTGGAATAAAAAAAAAATAAATAAAACTTGCTCTGTTTTATTCTAAATGAACAATATAATATAAAGTGAATAATACAAATTGTATTTTATAAAAATTAATTGGGTGTTGTAATATCTCATAGCCATGATAAAATTAAATTTATTTTATACATATTTATATCAAAATATTTCTTTTATCTTTGGAAAGATTACATATGATTCTTTCTTTTTGATATTTGTCTCATGTAAATGAATACTGATGAAATAAAAATCTGATAAAGATATATCTTGATAAAAGTGGATAAAAGGTGATAAGTTATTTTTCTGAGAAAAATATATAGAACTCCTCCATATTGAAAGGATTTATAGATTTGTATTAATCAACTTTCAGACGCTATAACTTGTGTATAAATAATATAAAAACAAATGTATAGCAACAAAAACCATTCAATAAATCCTTTATTTCGTTTTATGTTCAAACTTAGAATTTTTTTATGGATTAACGCACTGACAAGCGCGTAAATAAATTAGTCGTATACATGTGCATTATATTGCTCAATCGTAACAGATTTCAGTGAAAACTGAAAATTTCATTCATTCCCTGTAATTTTTTAATCTTTACAAACTGTGGAGTGAACTACCATCATTATATTGGAATTCAGTTCACATGCATTTTCTACATGAATAAGGAATTACCTGGTTAGTTTTTAAATTAATATTCATTCCAACTAAATTTTTTTTCTGATTGAATCATTATTTTTATTAGATTTATCAATATTTTTTCTTAGATTACAATAATCAAAATAGTTGCCTCACTGATACAGTGAGTTACAGCAACTTATTTAGCCATCCTAGATCAAACAATGTACAATCGTAATAAAAGCGTTGTACTTGGAGATTACAATCTCTCTCTTGTGTGCTTTCTACAATAATCTATCTAGTAAAAAAGAGACAAACAAAAATCTTACTCAGGTTCAAAAACATACACAAAAATATACATTTGGCAAGTCACGATGAAAGAAATAAAAAGATGCTTTATGATTTTCTTTTAAAGGGGAAAAAACTTGGATCTTTGGCTGTTGCATGATTGAGCAAAGAGTTTAGTTGTTCCGCCGAACAATCTCGTATCGTGACCGAAAACGGAGCTTGAGAGAGAAACAATCATGTCTAGGATGTTTTGTGCTGAGGCGCCTTTGTTGACCAAGGAATTCACTGTTCTTCCATTGTTGCATTTATTGGCATGGCTATCAACAATTGAGCCGGTTCCCTGTTATCCGGATGGCCCTTTCGGATGATCCTGTGACTCACGTACGATGATGGCGTTTATTTGGGCCGCACAGGCTTGACTGCGTTTGCGCTTTGCTTCTTCCATACACACTTTACAACGATGTACTAGAATTATGCTACCAAGTGTGATGCAAGTGCAGATTTCTTGAAAGTACCGACCGCACATCATGCGTAAAACGTAGAGCGTCTAACACTGGAAGTAAGCTTAGAAGAGCAGTATCTCCTGCGTCACTGAACCACGACTTAATAGGTATTGCATTATCTATTGAATAAGTGAGACACATTTTAGTTTAATGGCTTTAAAAATAATTTGGATTTGATTTATTTTAACTTTTATTACTTACGAGGGTAAGCTCTATAAGCACCTGGGCTGTTGTCAAGTATAAAGACCGATGCTAAGTCTGAACAAATGGCAGCCAAATCCTTAGTATAGGAACCCATTTCAGGTGTACAATGTTGCCTATAATATCTTCGTCTCAGAATTCCCCTGTTGTTGTCCAATTTGTCAGCAACAGCAGCACCATAAATTTCCATTGAAGCAGTAAAAACCACCAATTCATACCTTAAAAAATTTTAAAAATTAATAGAATATTCCAAACTGAATGTATATTAAAATATAAAACTTAATTACTTACCACTGACTAACAATGTCCAAGAAAAAGTCCACATGGGGTCTTTTATGAACAAAAAATCTAACCGGATGCCGGTCTATCGTCACTTTAAGAACAAAGTCGGGGGGAGTACCAGGCCTTACTGTTGGCCTGGCAACTCCGTCATGATGCGAGTGTATGAGTGTTTCATCCAAGTCCAGCACAAGTACTTTTCTTTTTACAATACCTGAAAAGTTTATAAAGGAATGAAAAAAGATGGTTTTTATTAACATTATTCTGCAATTTGCACATTATTTTTAAATAGCAACAATATTTTGGAGCTGTTCCATAAGAAAAACATACTCAACATTTCAAGGATATATATTGTTTATAAATAGCACTTTTTGCATCTTTAAGTAACATTGTTATGAAAATGTATATATCTGCAAGCAAATTCTTTGTTTGTCCTACTTTTTAAAGATTGACAATCGATTGACCAATTTGGAGCAAGACTTGCTTATTGTGTACTTTGTACCTTAGGTACAATTAAAAAGCAGCTCAAAGATACTTACTGAGTCTGTGCCTGGATAGTGGGGAAAGTGGAAAGATTTCATATTTGACCGGTTGCATCTGCGAGATCTAAAAGCAATGGGAAAGTAACATAGTATATTAAACGATGAGCTCTGATGCACATCAGTGCTGAGGTGCTGTGCACCTACTTACGGCTCTAACCTGCTTCTTCAGTAGAAAACAAATGCATGTCCACACGCGGGAGGCCATAAAGAGAAAAGCTCTCATCCCCATCTGCATTTGCTTCAGCATTTTCTAGCAGTCTATTTGCACCGGGCCCAAAAGTCCGGCTTCTCGGCGCTCGTGCACAAATTACACAACCGCGTCGACTCGCTGTCTTCTCGTCAGTCCTTTAAGACAGCCTCGCCGCTCGGCGTTGCGAATCAGCCCTCGTGGAAGTCGTCGTGGCCGTAGACGGGCCTCCGCCACGGAGTCCGGCGTGCGAGCGGCGTCTGGCCACTGGTAGCAGAAGGACGCGCGAGCGCGCGCGCCTATGCCGTGCGAGCACCGTCCCTTTCTACTGTTCGCTCGTCCGCACGAGCTGTACGGCCGTCCCGTCGTCGACTCCCGCGGTTACACAAGCATCGCGGAGCACATTATAAACAAACGCGTGACAGAGACGGAAGATCCGCGCTGAATTATGTATATCTCGGAGCGGCGTACAAGAGGCGCGCCTCCTCCCCGCGCCCCGCAGCAGCCTCGCGTGTGTGAGTGTGCGCGCGGCCACACGTACGTGCACCAGCGGCCGAAGTCGGCGATTACGTCGTCCCCTCAGCGGCGGTACCGGAGCGCTGCTGCTACTGCTGCTGGTGGCCCGTCAGGCGACGACCGGCTTCCGCACCTGGAGCTTCTCCAGCTCATCGCGCGTCTCTGCGGACGGTCCGAGGACGTGGATTACGGCGCGACGCACCTTCGGTGCTCTCATAGCTGGCCCGTGCTCCGCGAACCCCGCGCTTTATAGATGCTCCTCTTCTCTCTCGACGCGTATCACGGGTCACTCCTTTCCCTCTCTCCGTTGCCGCGGGCCGAGCTCCGCCACACGTCGGCGTCTCGCGCGAGAACAGACGGTATGCACTGCGCGCGATACCCTCGCCGACGTCGTCGAGCAGCCCTGGGCTGGACACCGCTTAAGCTCTCGCTCCGTCTCTCTCCCCCGCGAGCTCCGCTATCTCGCTCCCTCGCGGCTCGCGTACTCGATAGTCGATAGAAGGCGAGCGCGCTGCACGCGACTCGAGCTCTCGGCAGCGGCCGCCATTTCTCCCTAGGCGACCCGATCCTCGACGCGGGCGCAGCACCGGCGACGCATATTCCCGCTTGTACGCTCGCGGGGGGTGGGGGTGCGCCCGCTCCTCCCTACCTATAGTCGGCGTCAGCCCTCCGCCTGTCGGCGAGTGCCGAGTCGTCACTCGCGGTGCCTCGCGCGCGCGTTGGGGGCGCCCCGAATACCGTGCCTCCGTCGTTGTGTACTCCGTGGCTCCGTCAAAAAACCAACACTTGCGTGCCCTGCGTGCCGCGACATCGCGCGGATCGCCGTATTATAATAATTGTGCTTTCTCGCGCGTTCATCAAGGAGTTGCCCGGCTGCCGTCGTTGACACTGCCTGCCTACGCTGCCTCGGCTGCTGCGCACGGCGAAGTGGCTCGCGATGGACGTCGCAGCGAGCCGCAGCTGCTCCTCTGCACACCAGTGACCCGACCCAAGGCTCCAGATTCACTACATACGTAGGTACGAACCTGGCACTGACCAGAAACGCGGGTTATTTTCCTTTTAATTGTACGATTCAATTTGGACTATTTTAAATGGACCCGTCGATCTCGTCTTTTTAAATATCGCGGAGTCGTGGTTGTGGCGATTTCGGCGGACAATTCGCAGAACCGCGGCGACTGCGAAAGCCATACAAAACTAATGATGACAACTAATTCGCGCGTCTTGGATGAGGACGTGCGATAACTCGCGCGCGGCTCGCGTCATCATTGATCTAACTAATTGACGTGCAACCTTTGCGCTCCTCTTTGCGTAAAACATGCATAAATACGGCGACGGGCCGACATAGGCCCCGGGGCATGCAGCCAGTCGCGCTCCGCTACGCAGGCCACTCGCGCGGCCAGCTTATCGATGTAAGTAAATAAATATATAAACAGATGCATGCGCCGAGAGTGGGAACACATGCACACGTGTACACCTCTTAATAATCGAGAGCGCCGCGGGCTCGCCTCGATTGACGAATACTCAAATGAAGTGCATGTACGCGCTGACCTGTCGTTTCAGCCTCATTATACAAACTGGATCCTATCAGTCGTGCATCGGGTCGCGCCAATAAATATTGCTTCGATTTTCGCGCAGTTTAGGGAGGGGTGGGGGCAGAAAAAAAACATTGGAGCTCCGGCGCGTGGCACTCAGCTGTGCGTGTATATAGTGCGTCGGGGAGTTTAATTGCGGCGGGAGAGAGGGCGATCTCGTGGCTCCGGCGCACAAGACGGCCGTCGGTCAGGATAGCTATAATGCATAATAGGCACCTATCTCGCTCTATTTTTCTCGCGCGCGTGTCGTCGGCCAGTGTGAGCGCAGTCCGACGTTGCTGAGCATCGAGCGGGACGTGCGCGCTCGCGCGGAATAGGCGACCTTAAAATACGCGCCGGAGCGGCGCGTGTTATCCGTATACCGGATCCTCCAACCTCGCGGAGCTTGCCCTCTGGAGCCTCTGCAAAGATCGACCGCGGGTGTGGGCATCGCGGAGTCTGCTGGCAGCCTCGCGATGTCTCGCGGCATCGCCTGCGCAGCGACTTTTCTGCAATTCATCGGGCACCCGTTAATAACACACATTACGGAGACACCGTCGCCGTCGGCTGATAGCGGACACGCGGCCCCCTGCTTACGTACGTAAACGGGGCCGTGGCGCAAGATGATTAGGCTGCTCTAGAAGAGTTTCGCCTTCTGTTTATCACGCCGCGAGATCAACTGGCCTGAATTTTTTATTCGCCCGGCGAATAGAGCATAGATAAAAATCTGATCGATCGTCTTGGCGCTACTTAGACGGATCGGTAATTAACGAATGCGTAGTGTGATTATATTTCTTAACCGCGACAGTGCTTGAAGGTGGTATCTTGTTTCGCTTACAGTGGTGTGACTGCCTTGGATTGAACTGTTACCCTCCTGAGATAAGTTATGAATTCTCAACCAATTATGGTGCCTGCGGGAGATCATAACAGGAGGACTCAGTCCGAGTCCCACTGTGCATCTGTGGGTAGCGGAGGAGACACTATAAAGACCATGACACCACCTGGTACCGTGAGATCTGTTTCTGGTATGTTATTTTCTCACTGCTTTGTTTTGTTTATTTTCTTTTGTGCGGCTCTTACCAAGATTTTTTCTAATTTAGCAACTGAAGAAAGACGCTCTCAACGTGGAAGCAGTCAAGTACAACCCATTTTAGCCAAGCCACCATCTTCAGAGTCTCTGGTTACAAATAGTACAACTTGGGTAGATGCACCAGGCCCACCTCTTTCACCAGGTAAATTTACTTTGAGATTAATTCAAATAAGTGCGGTGCTTTTAAATCCAGTCAGAAGGCTACTGATAAGATAGTAGAGACATGGAAGCAGACAGTTTAGCATAACCAAAAATGCCTTGTAAATTTCACCTATTTAGATTTAGAAGTGAACCTAATTTAACTAGTAATTTAAGTATGAAGTGATTGTGAAAATTATTAAACTATGGTGATTCAAATCATTTTGTGTTTTTGTTTTCTATTTTAGGAATTGCTGGATCTGTTTCATCAACTACAGGTGAAAACAGTCCAAAAGTTGAAGGTCCAGAAAAATTAGGTGAAAGCGGTTGTAAATTGACAAGGAAGGAATCATATAAAGCACAGCGAAAAACTTATAGAATGGAAAAGAAAAGAGTAGCCGATGAACTTCTCAATTCATTAAAAGATCCAACAGTGGTTGTCATGAGCGATTGGTTAAAAGTAAGGGGCACACTAAAAAGCTGGACAAAATTATGGTGCATTCTGAAACCTGGATTACTTCTGCTTTATAAAAATCCAAAGATTAAAGTACATATTTCTCTCATTTAATAAATCTAAAATAATTTATAACATATTTCAACTTTTATAAGCTAAATATTGTATTTTTAGAGCAATCATTGGGTTGGTACAGTTTTACTTAACACTTGCCAAGTGATCGAGAGACCCAGCAAGAAGGATGGCTTCTGCTTTAAACTATTTCATCCTCTGGAGCAATCAATATGGGCACCTCGTGGTCCAGGAAAAGAAGCTATTGGTAAGTCAAACACTACTTAAGATCCACACCCTTTAAAAATTTATTAGCAAACGTAATAAATTTATTCATTAGGTGCTGTTGTCCAGCCACTGCCAACATCCTATCTCATATTTAGAGCTCCGTCTCAAGCAGCCGGTAAGTGCTGGCTGGATGCACTAGAGTTATCTTTGCGGTGCTCTTCGCTCATAGTCCGATCGGCGAGTGTAGTTCCGAGATCGCCTCAACACGACGCTACCACCACTCATGAGACGCAGTGGAGCGAAGCTGATTATGAGAAACATTTTGAGGAGCATGGTAATGCATATCATTGTAATTGTTATCTTTCTCTAGATCCCCGCATGACGTAATTGTTAGATAAAATGCGGTAGTTTGAATTCTGCTTTTTTTTTAGAATTCGGATGTAAAGAAAATTCTCGAATACTTGCATGTTGATACGAGCAAAATAAGATAGTTTATCTTGAATTCTGATTAATGAGATTTTAATTGCAGTATACTTTTAAAAAATATTTTAGTTAAACATTTAAACTCATTATCTAAAAAAACTCGGGTAATGTACATGAAGATAAAATAGTAATACGTTTTCTAAGAGCTACTGTGAATTAATATTTCTTTAAACACAATTTTAATGCATATGTTTTATACAAAATCAGAACCTTTAAAGTCGTTTAATATAATCTGTAGAAAAACATCTAACAAATAATAGAATTAGTGGAATAACGTGTAAAGTAAGTGAAATTACTACTTTCAAAGAAAGTTGAAATCGACAACTCTGAACAATCCTTGAAGTAAAATTTTATTCTAAATAACTTACGTATACCACTAAAATTTTTAATCAATATCAACTTAAAGTCGCAATCAACACTAGCGTAGCGCACCTTTTTATTCACCGTAAATTAGTAATGCACTTCACAAACGATCTAAGACTTTCAATCCATGAAATAAAAAGAAAAATGAAATTTCATCCAGAAGAAAGAGAACGCTCACAGCCGTGCTAATCGTCCGTCTATAAAAGCACGCAGATAAAAGCTGCAACATCATTTTCCGCGAGCGCTCACAAAAAAAGAAAACGAAGAATATTTAATACTTCCGAGCAGTGCAAAAAAAGTCGACATGCAAAAAGGCGTGTTTCCACATTCAAAGAGGAGACCAGCGAGGCGAAGGCGACGGTTTTACCTTGATCTCTCGGCCCATCGATTCATTTGAATTTTATATTTTTGCTCGCTTTATTTGCTCGCGTTATTGTCGGCCCGTTTATCTTTAGATTTGAAATTCAATTAAATTATTCAGAAGGGTCGATTCTCACATGTTCGCGGGCATTCTCTTCAAAAGAACTGCATTAAAATTGTAACGTCTCTAAGCTAGATATAGTTATCGATGCACCTACTCGTGTTGCCTCGTTAATGTGCGTCCCCGATGCTTGTGCGTATTACCTACTTGAAGAATCAAAATTACAGTGTAGATACTAAAACAAGTTAGAACTGCGAGTACTGCTTAAATATTCTAAAGTAGCTGCAAAGGAATTAATTGTGAGGTGATATGTTCCGTACAAATACGATGATTGTTGTGGCAATTTTAATTTTCTAAAGTGATGTTATATATAATTTAGTAAATTATATATTCATGTTTTTCTTTGTAATAACAATTAGTAATTATATTCCAGCAAGATTACATTTAAAATTGATTATAAAACAATTTTGTTGACTCACTGCCACTGTAGTAAATCTTTCTTTTGAAGCAATATAAAAACACTTTATTAGCCATGAATTTAAAAAAAAAACAGAAATTTTGTGTACAAAATTTACTGTAATATAAGAATGTATTATTAAAAATGAAATCAGGACAATATTATAAAAAATCTTTCATAAAAGAATATGGTTATTCTATAATCAGAGAACTTTTAATTTCATCATAGATAGATCTGATTTACAAAAAAAATGAATTATCGTATGGATCGATTTAAAAAATATTATCTCATACTCGCATCTCTTAGTGATTAATGAACAAATTAATTAAATGCACAAATAACCCTAACAGCGCCCCTTAGTAGACTGCTCTAAACGCTTCTCAAGGTAAAAAAAATTCCCAAAGTCCGTGAAAATAAAAAAAGAATCCGTGATGCATGGGGCTGCGAGATCAGCATCAGGTGGCTTGTCGGATGTCCGTCGTCGTCATCGTCACCGGCCGTCGTCATCATCGTCGCTCCTCGAGCCCCCCTCGATCCGGCTGAGTCGCTACGCGCCCCCGAGTCCCGCAACCACCCAGCGCCGCCTCCTCTCCTGCCCGGGTCCCTCCTCGTCCCCGGGGCTGGCGCTGCGCAGCCTCTGTCCCTCGCCCACCCCCGTGTTCCAGCAGCTCTGCCACGCGGTCACCTACTGGGAGCGCATCCTCGGGAGCAGCCCCGCGTCCAGTCCCGTTTTCCGTGCTTGCGCCCCCGCCGCCTCGTCCCCGGACGTGGAGGCCGGGGACGAGGAGGAGCCCCTCGGGCTCCAGAGTCGCAGCCGCCTCTCCGTGCCCTCGTTGAACCACGTAGTCATGCTAGATCCCTTGTATGCTTCCGCCTCCGTCGGCGCAGACCTCGACGACTGCATCAGCCAGCCCGAGAACGGACTCGCCGCCGACGCCGAGATCAGCGCCAGCGACACCGAGTCCGAGGAGGAGAACAAGGAGGAGGAGCCGGAGCAGATCAATGAGACGCCCTACGCTGCCCAGGAGAGCGAATTCCTTGGCACCGTGAGTTCTACTTTGCTTTTTTTAATTCGATCTTGGCGTGTGTATAATGATGTCAGAGAGAAAATGGATTGCTCGTTAAATGCCTGTGCTGCGGGATTTATTACGCATTATCTGAAATCTGGTCAAGTTTATTTAAATACTAAAATTAGTGACTTGGCATTTATTGCTTAAAAAAATAAGATTAAATTTAATCCTTTAATAAATATTTTATTATTCACATGTGTTGCATAGTTTAATTATTTTGAAAAAGAAAAATCATTATTTGTTCATGGTTCATTTGTCAGTGTTGTTTATTGATTAACTTGAAAAGCTAACTTCAGTGACATCGGCTCAAATAACTCCAAAAAAAAGCTAAAGTGCTAAATTACAAGTAACAATAAAAATTCAGAAATGATTAAGTTTAAAATACACTGTAAAAAGAAACTGTTTAGAACATCAACCCCTTTTTTAATCCCGGGTACTAAGCGAGCAATCGATTTGTTTGCAAACATTCGCTCGCTTTATATAAATAATCCTATGTAAATTAATCGGTAACGCGAGCGAATGCAAAATCCTTGTGCGGACCAATGAAGCGCACCGGCTGCAGCACCTCGGTGCTGTGTCCCAAGGCTCGTGACGCTTCCTCCGCGGCGCGAGCATTAGTGCAGGCTTGAAATGCGCTGCACTCTCTTTATCTCGGCGTCGATTCTGAATTCTTTAAATAAAATGCGCGACTCTATCGTGCGAAGGCCGGCGAGGTGGTCACCGAGCTGCAGGAGGAGCAGAAGTCCCTCATCTGGTTCCTGATGAAGCAGGTGCGACCGGGGATGGACCTCTCCAAGGTCGTCCTGCCGACCTTCATCCTGGAGCCGCGGTCCTTTTTGGAGAAGCTGGCCGACTCCTATTACCATGCGGATCTCCTCTCGCAGTACGTGAATTTTACATGACTTTTTATGCGGGCGACGCGTATGGTAATGGTCGACGATTTATCGTTCCGACGACTCGTGAGACTTTCAAATTTATTCCGCGCCATCTGCTGCGGTGTTTAGATACGTCGAATGCGACGGTCGAGAATTTTTATTTCTTCAAGCACTGACTGTAGTTCATGCGATAGGCAGAAAAAAAGCCTAAAATTGACCCAAAGATTTAATAGGTTCCGGTATATATATAATAGATTCCGCTTTATATCGATCTTCTAAAAATATTATTGTTACTCGCAGACTTAGGTAATTCCTGGAGCTAAATTTGTTATTAAACAATTTTCGAGCAATTTTGTCAGTTTTGAAGATTTTTAGAGAACAAATGCAAAAACGTTTTTTGTTTATTATTAAACTACCGAAGTCTGTAAGTACAATATTTTGCTCGCATGCGTTGAAAATCAATATAGTTGGAATAATTTAAATTTATAGTTGATCTTAAAAATATTGATGATTTGTAAGTGAAGTTTGTAACATTGTTTTTACGTGAAAACAGAGCGGTGTTAGAGGATGATGCGTTCACGCGTATGAAGGGAGTGGTTAAATGGTACCTGTCTGGCTTTTACAAGAAACCGCAAGGCCTGAAGAAGCCGTACAATCCGCTTTTAGGCGAAACTTTCCGCTGCTACTGGCAACATCCCAACGGTTCACGCACCTTTTATTTGGCAGAGCAAGTAAGAATCCTTAAATCAATTTTAATCTTCATTTATACGCATGCTTGTCTCATTTTAATATTTTTCTGTTTTGTTTGGCAGCTCTCTCATCACCCACCGATTTCCGGATTTTACGTGACCAATCGACAGGACGGCTTCACCATCAGTGCAACGATAATCGCGAAATCGAAATTTTACGGTAATTCAGTTTGTTCTGCACTGGAATTTAGGAAAGTCGCTTGGCTACTTTATCGATTCATCTTTTAAAGGAAACTCCACGTCTGCCGTATTGGACGGAGCTGCTATACTAACTATGCTGCCGCGAGGTGAAGATTATACTATGACAATACCGTATGCACATTGCAAAGGAATTCTGATGGGTACTCTGTCTATGGAGCTCGGCGGAAAGGTTAATATCACTTGCGAAAAAACTGGTTACCATACCGAGCTTGAATTTAAACTGAAGGTAAGCGAAATAATGATTTATTACAATGTTTTGTTATACTGATATCGGAGAATATTTTTTTCTTTTATTTTTCAGCCATTCTTGGGAGGTGCAGATCAATTAAATATGGTAGTAGGAAGGATAAAGCTAGGTAAAGAAACTCTGGCTAATATCAGTGGATATTGGGATGGACAAATAATGATCACAGACAAACGAACGGGGGTAAATATTGAAATATTATCATTACTTAATCATATATTTATTACGTAGATGCAATTGTAATAGGCGAAAATTTTACAGCAAGAAACCCCCTTCTTCAATCCAACACCAGAAGTCCGAAAATCACGATTAAAGAAGTACACAGTACCGTTGGAAAATCAAGGCGAGTGGGAAAGTGAGAAACTTTGGTTGGCCGTTACACAAGCGATAAATAGGGATGACCAAATGGCAGCAACGGAGGCAAAAACTGTACTCGAAGAAGCTCAGCGTGAACGAGCAAAAGAAAGAAAATCACTTAGTCAAGAATGGATCCCAAAATATTTTGTTCAAGTTCGTGTCAAATTATTATATTTATTATGGTTAACTGTATTTCATATAAATATTATTCTTTCCATTCAGGATATCATTACGGGTAATTGGGTCTACCGCCACGCAGATATCCGTCCATGGGATCCTAGAAACGATGTTGTACAGTATGAACACGATTACATTGTAAGCACAAAAACCAGACACAAGACGCCCATAATGCGTACTGGCAGTATTGTTTCCATGGAACCTCAATCTCAGGTGATACTAACATCACAGTTTGATATAAACATTTCAAACGTAGTTTTTTGTGTGTGAACGTTTCTATACATAGCTTTTACCTCTTCTATTTTAGGTTCCATTATTGATTGCCGAATCGCGCTCTTCGCTCTCAGTACTAAAATCGTCGAAGCGCCAACTCACAAACAATCACCCCATTAACGAAACAGCACATGATTCTGCTAGTTCCTCTGAGGGAGTACATTCAGATTCGAGTCAGTCACTTGGCAAACGGCGACGTTCTACGGCAAGGTATAAATAAAAAAATTCCAGTTCAAGCATGCAAGTATAACAAATACAGGGAGAAATAACAATTTTAAATAATAATAACATTTTTTTAACAAGCAAAATTTTTGCACATTAAAAATCATTACATGATAATAGTCATAAATAAAAAATTAATTTGTAAAAGTTTAATCTATAAGCAACTATGTAATTTAAATTTTAATCGTATGTATACAGGATCGTGAGTTTGGTAAAGAGTGTGGAAAACAGGATGCACGAACAGACAGAAAAATTGGATCAAATACAGCGAATGATGGAGCAGATGGCTGTGCGGCAAAGGGCACCGAGAGATAGAGCCAACGGCTCGCGTTTTACCAAGCAATTGACGGACACTATAATAATCGTTTTCATCGTCTTTATTGCGCAGTATGTTATGAGGATCTGGAGCGGTGCTTCATCTCTCAAGGCCAAAGAGTTGTAGTGAATTTTTTTAATTCCTCCTGGGTACTTTAATAATTCGATTTGCGCAAGCGCGCAAAAGTCAATCACGTTCGTAATCTCGTGGCCGAGATGTTCCCTAGTCGCTGGCCAAATTCGTTAACGAAGCGTTCTACCGTAACGACTCGCCTCTCCGGCGCAAGAAGCCTCATCAGTTCATTCACGAAATATAGAGATCTTGTACGTTAGGGGAGGTCCCTATCGTGGGTGTTTCGGGATGATTTACCAACTGATAGGTTGAGATTTTAAATTCAAAACAAAATCATGTGTATTTTTAAGATTTGCCTTTGATTTTATTTTAAATACGAAAGCGTTTAACGCTCTATATAAATGTGAGATTTTTATGTTAATTTATTGATTTTACGTAACGTGTATTTAATTGCGAAAATATCTCTTTTTCATTGTTTGTTTTTAAATTAGATTTTATAATAGGAACAAAATAAATCAAGTATTAGTTTGAAAAATTGGGAAGACCCAAGGTAAGGACCGCCTTATTATTATACATAAAAAAAGAGATGCCTGAGTCGGCGATACACCTGCTGCAGAAATTGTGATCCAGCTCGACCTGAGTCGTGAATATTCCTTTTCTATAGTTTGTAACTAAATAATAAAATTGCGACCATGCGTCTGTAGGCGAAACATACGTAGAATAGAATGTGAATTATATTCCAGTGTTCTGCTATATATGAGCGAAGGCTATCCTAAAAAAAACTCGCGTACACAATGTTACATCATTCGAATTTTTTCTCATCTCGCGAGTTTGATAACAAGCTTAATAACGATTGAAACAAGTTTTTCATGAAGTTATGCGCTCTCAATACTTTCCATTGTTTATTTTATTCAATAACTTTGTACAATTTTCCATTAATGTATTTAAATGGTAAGGGATTACGGAAAATGCAAGGACGCTGTGGGGAGAAACATAACTTTGGAACAATCAGAATTCTCTTATTAATCTAATCAATTCTGAGTATTAAATGTTTCCGTTTTTTTCTCCATTTTTATTTCTCGTCAAGAAAACACCGAGCTTACGTGACTAGCGTACACGATTTTGTTACGCTTGCTCATCAAAATGTATATTCTTCAATTGTAAATAACTAGTTTATTTCGTGATAACATGTGCGAAACGGGTGCTGATGTAGATTCCTCGTATTAATTTGCAAAATAAATTGTGCAGATGTAGTTTGTTGACAGAGGCATTTATTTGTTCAAAGTTATATTTTTGTGTTTTAATATCGAAAAAGGAATTTCTCGAAATTGTAAAATATTACTGTTTATTATTCAGAAATTTTTATCCAGTTTTATTATTTTTTTTTCTGTCATAGTATTTATTGTCAAAGCATTATTATTATACCTAATTTTATTATTATCACAGTGGGTGGGATTTCTCAGGGCTCGTATGCATGTAGATGAAAGTATATCTGTATAGAAATATTAAAAAAATGTTATGATCGATATGTTGAAAGATACAAATAATAGTGAAAGCGTTGGAACAGCGAAAATGTATCAGTACATTCGTGATTGTCTTATAATACAATTCTATATATACGTATATATTTATACCTATTCATTTATCTTGCCTCAGGTTGTTGTTATTCTCTGATAAAAAAGTGTTTTTACTTTTTAATGTATATTTTTTCCTTCATATTTTTTACAAAACGGGCAATGAATTGCAATACGTGACTTATATAATTATGCACAATCTTAACTCGAAAATTCGATTGTAAAGAAATCCGCTATCGAACAAATTTTTTGCGCTATCTTTCATTAACATTGGTGGTAATTAGTCAAACGCCTTTTCAAAAAAATCATAAAATATACAAGCGTATGTACTATGTAGAAAACAATGGTTTTCAAAACGTTATTAAAGAAATTGTTCAATATGTTTGATATAAAAGAAAGCTGAAACTTAATCTACATCATATAAGAAAGAAACACTATGGAAGCATCAAGATTCGGTTACAGATAGGAAGAATAAAATATAATGTAAAAGTCGTACAATGATGATTAGTGGGTTAACGAAAATTTTTCGCAATGCACGCTGCATCACCTTTTTATACGTATATATTATACAACTAAAGTTGATATTCAAAAGGAATACAAAAATAAATTACTATATGAACATACCTATTATATATTCCCAAAAAATGTTTCTAGCTCTGAAAAAAGCGCTACTCGCTTGTTTCTTCAAGGTTCAAGCCACATATGTTTATTCTCACTTTTCCTTGATTATGTCTGTTCCAGATCAAGTCTGATTTGTCAATAAAGAGAATATTATATTATATATATTAAAAATAAAATAAATAAAAGCAAAAATGTCAAATTAACATGGCTCTACTTTGATAAATTTGTCATCCAAAGCATTTGAGGTACCTCCCTTTTAAGTTTTTTATTTTGATTTATGCATGAAATTTAAAAATTAGGTTATACGATTTTAATTTAATATAAGTCAAAATCCACAAAAATTGTAAATTTAAAATTTTGTTAATTTATTTATTAAACAAAGTGCAATAACGTTGACTAAATTATTATATTTTGTTGTATAAACTCGAGCAAGAAACTTGCAGTGGTCTAGGTATACGGCAACGTAGGTACTTAAAGCAATACAGTTGTCTCGCCCCGGAAAAATTTTACGAATCTCTAAAGCTTGAAATCAATTAGTACCTAAATACTTTTTTCTAAGGTATTTAGGTGAGTATTTTAAGTATTCTGTGCATGACAATAAATATATTTAGGCGACTGCAAGAGTGTTTACGTGAGGCTAGGCTTTTGCGTTGTTAGAGCTCAAAGCCGCTTGAAAGTCTTCTAAATCGTTGTTATAATCAATGTAACTTTCTGGCGACAGAACGGAACCCAAATTTGTTCTATCATTTTATTCGCTATTTTTTCACTCTGCAATGTTGCAAAATCAAAAAATTAACGCTCCGATAAAATTCAAAGTTAGTGGATGACATAAGATGCCGCCGCTTGGCCAGGAAAGCACCTCGCTGTCAGTACGGATGGTGCGAGACGCAGTGAAGGAGCTGGAGAAAAGGCGTTGCCGCGTGCCGGTGAGCTTGCTCCTGTCTCACTTCCAGCGCTGCTATCCGGTCGAGAGGGATACCGACCTGCTCCGGAAACAGCTACTCGAGCAGCTCGAAAAGGCGGTAAAGCTTGGCTGGCTCAGACGATGCGCCGACGATACCTACACCCTGTCGACCAGCCGCTGGGCCGCCACTGTCGAGGAGTTCGGCTTTGACTGAACATCACCGCTACTCATATGCTTCTGGTTCTAACATTTTTTTAAATTTAAACTTTTCAGAATGTGCTAGTCTTAAATGTTTACTGTGCGATGATTGTTAAATTTGACGAGAAAGAAAAAAATTTTATGTACTTTTTATTACAGTCACATTTTGTAACTTTCGTAAAATGTAATAGAAATTGGAAATAAATTTCACGACTAAGCTATTTTTTGCTTTTAGCGTATTTACTAAGATTTGCGTGACTACAAAAGGTAATGCACTTTAAAAGACATCGATCATCTTTTACGCATAAAATATGCTTTAGAACGTCAAGTTCAATGCAGATCGTCAGGACAATATTACAACAGGTACAACAGGCCAAAGTAATGATTCTGTAAAGGCTACTTTAAACATTTCTACGTAAATAGAACAAACGACTCTATTTGCGATTTAACATTTTTTTATAAGATGAAACATTAATTTATCAGCATAGCTGTACTACTTTTATCAATATTTAACTAATTCTCTTAGGATAAACAATAATTGTTGATGATTAATCATTGATTTGAAAGTGGCAATTTACATTCAAAATCTACTTTAAATATATTACCTATTATTTTGACTTTTCCCAGAAATTTTTTAAACTTACGGCCCGCTAAGCAAAAAAATCATTTATTTTTTAAATCTG
>JAXIUT010000021.1:18829794-18840092 GCA_035586675.1 Eurytoma californica
TATTATTTTGACTTTTCCCAGAAATTTTTTAAACTTACGGCCCGCTAAGCAAAAAAATCATTTATTTTTTAAATCTGGGTAGACAGCTGACTTGCCAATCACGGGACACACAGGAACGCGCTTTCGGGTTAGTCTGGATGGCACAGTCGGCAAGGTCGGGTGGCGCAGAAGCACGTATACCAGAGTGGGATGGTACAAGGGATGGCGCATGGGATGACATGGGATGTGGCACCTATTGTAGAAAAGCCCGCGCTAACCCCGATTTATATCAAGTGTAATATATTGAGTACGTGGCTTTTTAGCCCATAAAAAGTGTAATATATAAACGCAGCGATATCCTCGTAAACAGCAGATCCGGATTTGGGACGACCGGGCCGGGACCCACCGAAGCGAAACGGGGAGCGAGGGAAAAAAGAGGAAGTGCCAGCTCAAGCGCATGGGGTGGGGGGGCAGGGAACAAGGAGTTTCCCATCTATAAAAATATCGGTCAGCGTGAGACAGCGTCTCAGCTAAGATATGAAGAAACGATCAAGACATTCATCTGCTGACCGATAGTTTTATAGATGGGAAACTGCTTCTTGTTCCCTGCCCCCTCCAATGCGCTTGTGCTGGCACTTATGTAGACTCAAACACACGACATACGTAGGCGCTTGTATTAGTGACTCAGAGTCTCTACAATATACGAGCATAGACTTAAAAAAATAGACTACGCGCTTTTATATGAACCAGTTGTCTTCAACACCGAAGGACAAAGATGGTTTGCAAATTATAAGTCTCTCCCACACACATTATAGTGAGAATGAAAGAGAAGGCATATAAGTAGGGCGGTGCGGATAAGTGGGAACCGTATCGAAACGCGTCTTGACACCGACGGTCCGGATTCAAATCTAGTTTTCCATAATTTGTTTTCATATTGGAAATTGTACTTATATACATACATATGTATGTCCTGATTCTAATTTACATATGCAGCATAAATGAACCGCATTTAAAAAAAATTAATATTATTATTTCAACCACACTATAGTTTTGGAATCACCGTATCACTACATTCGTTGCTTGCCCCACTGACTCACATGTTAGAGAGAAAGATACGACTTACGCAGTTTACGCTACTACGATCTCTCTAATAATGTTGTCGACAGCTTCTCTCACGGGACGCGCAGTCTATTCTTTTAAGTCTATGCTCCCGCGAGTAGTATGAGTTCAGTGAGTTGACGGGGCGGCGTGCCTAGGCTCCGAGAGAGAGACGGCAGTACGTTTGCGGCCGCGTACGCGTACGCTAGCCCCGCTGTTTAGTAGAGTCGTGTGTGCAGTCACTAGTGCGACACCGCGATCCCCTTGCCTTGCCGACTTTCTGACACATTACGCATACTTCTGGAGTTCTGGCTGACTCAGCTCGAGGTACGATTGATCCTTCGCGTTACTGTGTGCTCGTGTGCCGGACTCGGGACGTCCCAGAGGCCTTAGGTAGCCGGTGTGCCGCCAGTTTACCTGGCGAGATACCTACTGCCTTGCATTTTCCATCTCCTTTTCATCCATGTATGTGTGCATTATATACTTACTTATCTTACCTCGCTAGTGGCTATCTCCGTGTATGTGTATGTGTATGACATGTGTATGTGTATATGCGTATGCGTGAATGCGTGTCCGGTAGCGCGACACCGCCTTTTCACCATTATTCACGCGCCGCTCTCAGTGAGTCGCTCTGTACACGCCCTTGCGACTCGCGTAACTTTCCCGACAATCCCGACGGCGATCGGGGCAGATAAGGCACGACCTGTGGCTAGGAGTAAGAGTTTGACACCTGTATGTGTGTGCGCGCTATTTTAGCATTTATCTGTTCTGGGCATCATTTTTTTTTTTTTTTTTTTTTCATGTTTATCTCCCGCTTTATTTTGCAAAAATGTAGCAAAAGCCTTATTTCATGGAAGTTTTGTTAATAAAGGATGTTAGGTTGAATGTGTAGTTTTTCAACCTTTGCATTTCTAAACTTCTCATAATGATAATGGGATATTGTAAGAGTAGTCAAGTATGTTCAGTCTGCTGTAGAGATTTCTCACGCTGACAACATGGTTACTGTATCCTGTGCAAGTTCATATCCTGTGTTTTGTTTCTTTCCCAGTGCATCGTAGAAGCATTAGTTTCTTTCATCGAATCAACTTTCTTACACTCTGCTCTTTTGTTTCTATGGAAAATAATATTCTTTTTTCTCGTTGCAGTACACCAGCAAAGATGGCTAAAAAACCAGGCGCGACTCTAGCATTGCACAAAGTTATTATGGTCGGGAGTGGAGGTGTAGGAAAGTCAGCCTTGACATTACAATTCATGTATGACGAGGTATGTTAAGGTTCTTTGATTTGTATTCAAAAGTTATGATTTTATTAATTTTGCAAAAATTAATGTTTTTTAGTTCATTGAAGATTATGAACCCACTAAGGCTGATTCATACAGGAAAAAAGTTGTTCTTGATGGAGAGGAAGTACAGATAGACATATTGGATACTGCTGGTCAAGAAGACTATGCAGCTATTAGAGATAACTATTTTAGAAGTGGAGAAGGCTTTCTTTGTGTATTTTCAATAACAGAAGATGATAGCTTTCAAGCTACACAAGAATTCAGGTATAAATTTTATTTTTAAAATTTGTATGCATCCAGTGTGTGATAAGCAATTAAACTGAAAATTACTTTTAAAAAACTAAAAGTAAATTAATTTCTTCATTTTTATTTTTATTTTTTATGAAAAAGGTATGTTAGAGCAAATTTTTGTACAAAATTTTAGTTTTAGAGTTCTTTACATGATAAAAAGAATCACTTCAATCAAGAAGTACAAGCAACAGCATGACAAACCATTTAAATTAAATTTAAAAAAATTTAATATCCATTGTTTTTAAAATAAATTAATAGCAATTTTTTTAAATGAGGATATTATTTTGAAAATGTTCATTTAAAATAAATATCATACTTATCATACTCGGATGTTTCCATTGATTTATCTAATCAAATATAGTTAACTTTAATTGCATTGCCCAACAGAGAACAAATTTTAAGAGTGAAAAACGATGAAAACATTCCATTTTTACTGGTGGGAAATAAAAGTGACCTTCAAGAAAAAAGAAAAGTTAGTTTAGCGGAAGCAAATGCCAGATCACAACAGTGGGGAGTTCCTTATGTTGAAACAAGTGCAAAAACTAGAGAAAATGTTGATAAGGTATTTTTAGTGCAAATTTTTATATTTATATTTTTTTACGTAAAATGTTTTGCCTGTTCGTTGCATGTGTTATGTACAGTACAGTGGCCGAAAATTCTTAGTAGTATTTTGGTCTCCTAAACAGTTACAACGTTTATACACAATACTTTCATACTCTTACATTAATGTTGTTTCACATATGTTATATGCGCATGCAAGTATGTAATGTTGATGCTGCTGTGTCATTTGTTTCTTTATTTTTAATTATGCCTGCACCAATTCGTTATCTTTTTTCTTTAACTGTGCTATTCTCATAGCATCTTGGTTAAATGCTTGAAAAGCAACACTTGCACATTACAGGTATTTTTCGACTTGATGCGTGAAATACGATCGCGTAAGATTGAAGATAAATCAGCGAGTAACGGCCGAGGCAAGGACGGTCGAGCGAAGAGGAAGAAAAAGAAGTGTATTATTCTATAGGTTGGCTATTTGCACTTTTTTTATACATTACAGTAATCACAACATTTTCCTCCATATTACACAGCTTTTACAAAAAAAAACTTAAAATAAGCATGCTTATACCATAAAACAAATGCATTGTTAAAGAATGATAAAGCTTAAATATATTTATTTATAAAACGAATATCCATTTTCTTCAAGTAATAATAAAAATATGTTAATTTTTATGTGGCTTTAGATGGCTTATGTACTAGTTTATCAATTGCTATTAATTGTTAATTAATTGTTGAAACAAAATATTTAAAACTCCAAGTTCATTATATTCATAATACGATTTTTTAAACATTTTACAGAAATTAACGAAAAAATTTTATAATTAATATCAAACAAAATAAGTAATAATAAAATCACAGATTAACGAATTGTAATAATAATTGCAGGTCTTCTTTGATCTAATGCGCGCTATCGCTGCCCGCAAAGCTCAAGAGAATCAAGGAGAGGCAGGGGAACGTAAAAAGAAAACAAGCTGTTGCACCGTTCTCTAACGAATATACAGTCCGGCTTAGTGGCCAAAAATGGGTGTCCGTTTAGTGGCACAAAAACCATCTTAACCGACGGGACCGTGACATTCAACGCACGATTCGACATTAAAATACTTTGTTTCATCATCGGCAGCTCTTTCTCACTGCTCCGAACGAGAAATTTTCTCGCCCACTCACACTTCTTAACTCGTACTTTCAATCACACATTTCTTCATTCATTGCGCCTACATTTTTCACACACAGACATGTGAAATTATGAGAAAGTCTTTAGAAGCTGATTTTTTCCGAAAATTTACTTTGACATTTTACGGTTTCTTTATGCTTTGTTCAATACATAAATATTGTTTGAACCTCATAAATTTCCACCCCACCCTTTTATGTTAGAGCACAGTGTCCCGTAATGTCATAATAATTTTAGTTTGTTGTAATTGTCAGTAATCAAAATTATTTATTACTGCTAGAAAATACATACTAGAGAAAAAAATTATATTATACAAAATTTAAGATATTTCTTTTACAAGCTACCTGTCTTCAGTTTTATTTCTATTTTATTTAATTTTTACCTCATTTTGTTAATAGTAAAATACGTATGCTTATTTGTTATTAAGATAAATGTTTAAGTTAATATAAGTTAATAAAGTAATCAAATACAAGAACAAAATACATTTTATTATTTTATGTTAACGAATTTCACCTGTCTGTGTCGAAACTATAAAGTTTCTCATTTTTTTTAACAACTACACAATTTTTAAAAACACAAATTTAATATTAACCAGAATTAATGTAGTAATTGTCTTTATTGTTCACAAGTTCCTAGTTATTGAAAGGAATAAGGTATGAGATCTGTTTGCAAGTTGAGTAATCAAGCGACAAACTTTTTCATATTTATACATTTATAAAACCCATTTTTGATTTCAAAGAACTGTTTTGTTATATTTTCATATGCATTCCTAACATAAGTGTGATCAAAAATCATGAAAAAAACATAAATTCCTAACAAATTGTCGTGCTGTTTCATTAAATTGGGCTTGTGAGATAAGATATATATATATATATAACAAAATATTCAGACTGAAAAGTAAAAAATGTCTTATACAAAATATAAATTTAGGTGTACATGCCTCTATGAGGTCGTGTAAAATCATGATGTTATTTAAAAGTGTATTTTTATTTGGCTATTTTACAATTTAGCTAGTTCTTATAGCCAAACATTGCAGAACAAAAAGAAAAAAATGATATTATTCAAATTCTGTTTTATTGATTAAATTAATTAAATTGATTTAGTTATTATGATTATGTGGTGGGATTGATAAATATTGCTTTTCAGGCTATTATTATCAAAAAGAAGATATTCGAGTTACTATTTTTAAGATGCAAAGCTTTGTTGTAATAACTAAATCACCAATTGCATAGAACAGATCTCGCCATATGATTGAGTTTTATATTTTTATAATCTTACAGATTGTGCCTTTTTAATATTTTATGAATTTACATGTAAATTGTAACAATGTTTCTCATGTTTATTTTCTGCGAGTGTAATCAAATTAGTAAATTTGCTTTTCTTGAGTACACTACCTTATATTGATAAAAATATATAGTTAAATGTTTATTTATAAGATGTTTAATATAAAAAATTTTATAAAACTTTCTTTAATGTGTAAGGTGTAAAAAAATATTTTATACATCTGACTGCTTTGGAATGCATTATTTTATTAGCTTGATAGCTTGATGTTAATCCACAACTACCCTATATGATATTTAGTAAAATAAATAATATACAAATCTATTCTTCATTATTTATAACACAAGTATGAACTACTACTATATCAACAACCATCTTTTAGTATGTACACTTATTACATAATTTATCAGGAACAATAAAATTATCAAATTCACAAATTTATATAAATATTTGTCAGTTTGATTCTCATTCAGTATATCTTTACACGCTTCATTGTCACAAAGTGTATCAGTCGAGTATTAAAATATAAACACCTTATACATATTCGCATAGATGACCACAGCCAGTTGGGCATTGCTTATTAGAATTAAACCATTCGCTCATGTGATTTACATGACCACCGTGGGAACATCCTTGGCACCAGGTATAAATACCTCGTACAACCTGTAAAAAAATGAATTATTCAATAAATGTTTATACAAATTTATCTTAATTTATATTAAGAACTTAAAATTTTGAGGTAACTACCTGGTGGCAAACAGAACAAAGTGCATGTTTTGAAGAGTGACATCTGTCACACAACCATGCTGATCTTTGAAGAGGTTTTGTGCACATGGTACAACATGCATGTATTGTTGTAGATTGTTGATTTAGTTGAGACACTGACGGAATCCAGGCTAATTGAATAATCTAAAAATTATTTAAACAATTAGAAATTTCACTTCTTCAACAAATTTTTATCCAAATTATATAAACTATATTTACCTCAGTAGCCACCTCCCACAACTTGAACCTGCCAAGCATATCCAAGTATTCAAGTAACCAGTGTTCCTGTAAAGCCATTTCAATGTTGAGATCCTTCCGCCTATCCCCTAGAGCTATAAGTACACTAGCAGCAGTTTGGATATCCTTAATATTCGCGTGGTGTCTCAACGCATCTTCCACAAGACTAGTTGGATCCCAAAAAGTCGGTTTTGGCACCGCGGTAACGGTCAATTGACAAGGCTGATCCTCGATCATCACCGAGACTATGTCGTCGTTCATGTCTGGCGAGTGATTGGGAAATTGTTCCGGTGGTGGAGATCTGTTTTGAATTTCGTGTCTTAGAGGAAAAGCTTCCTTCGGCAACGACCAGTCGTTGTCATTATTGATCATATTGCTTATGTATCCATTATTGTAGTCTATGGTTAGCGGTTCGAGCTCGCTTTCGCCAAAGGAGAAGTCTCCTTTGGGTTGGCGCTTATAGTTTGGGAGAGATCTCCGGTAGCTGGACAAAAACGGTCCAGTGAAATTTTGATTCTCGGGAGGCTCGTCCGTTTCAGTCTCGTCATCTCCGCCGCTTATTATACCGGGTGCTGTTTCGCCTTGCAGTGATTTTACGTCGTTTTCGAAAACTAATTTTAAAGTGGTACATTAGGTGGAAATAAACAATAACAATATGAATTGTAAAGCTATTCAGTGGATACGTACCAGTCGTTGATTGATCATTGTTTGTGGCTATACAAGTTAAATTTAATGAATTTACAACATCTTGTTCAGACACTGGACGTTTTGATATACTGCTATTATTACCTAATGGATTTTCAAAACAAGTTTTAATTATACTCCAAATTGTGCTCACCTGTAAAACGATTGAATTAAAATTTCATTCGGATACATATTCTATTTAAATTTATAATTCACTTACATCATTTCTACCAGCTTTGCTAGCAACAGCAGAATTATGATCACAGATTTCATTCAATTTACCACTTAATAAATAATTTTCTGCACAAATTTTAAACCACCTAGGTTCTTTACTGCCGTTTGGAGCACTTGTAGTAAATCTGTGCATCCAACTTGAAGCTTGACAGAAGGTATCATTACTAGTTGGCGCCTTTCTGTTAAGTAAATAACATATAATATTAGTAGCTTTTCATTATGTAATTATTCGTTTTAAAACTGATTTTAGAATTTGACCTCATAATTCGACTAGTTATTTGCTCCACACTAGTTGGAGTACTGGTAGTAGTTTTACAAGCATAGGCTATATCCCCTTTTATGTTTAGTGCAATACTTTGTGGATTAGCTTTACTTGCTGGTCTTGAAGCATCTTGAAATATGTGATGATATAAAGTACAATCCTAAATGATAAAGCAGTATTAAAATTAATAAGTTTTGTATAAAAATAACTTTGATGAATATATCAAAAATATATTTAAAAATATATATTACTTACTCTACTAGTGGATAAAAATGACTGTGGATCTCCTCTCCAAGCAAGTCCTGTTGGAACATCTTTATGTTCATCGAAACTGGCAAATGGAATATATGGTCTTCTAATATCCCATACATTAATACTGCAATCAACTACAAGAGCAGAACTCGCTATGTGATATTTTCTTTGTGGTCTCCATTTTACACGTCCAACAGAAGCAATTGTGTGTATTGTGTAATCACAGCTAGGTTTAGCTGTTAAATCCCATACTTTTATAGTTTTATCCCTAGAAGCTGTAGCAAGCCATGTATTCTCTGGATGCCAATCGCAAGCAAAAATAGGTCCACTATGGGCTGTAAAGTGTTGAAAATATCTGTCAGGTCTTCTTAAATCCCACAATTGCACATGTCCATTTTCAGAAACTGCTGCAAAAGTGTGTGCTTGATGTGGTGAAAATTGAACATCTCGAACCGATTCTGTATTGCTGCAATGGAAAATGAAAAGTTACATTATAATACATATATCCTATAATAAATGCTTTGTTAATACTAAACTACAGTACAGTACCTGTAGAAAGTTCTGGTTGCTTCTTTTATTCTAAGGTCGAAACATTTCATTGTACCATCCTGAGAACCAGAAATTAACCACATAGGCTCTGACATGTGAAAACTGACTTTATTTACAGTGCGCTTGTGATCAATAAACACATGTTCTTGTTTAGATCTTGATGGTCGACTTAAATTCCAGACTACTACAGCTCCATTTGTGGCTGCAGTAGCCAAAATGTGATCTGAAATTCAGTTTGAATAATTAGTTAATTGAAAAAAATGTTTCAATTAATTTAACACTTTACCTTCAATAAGATTCCACGCAACATCGTTACAGGAAAAATTTAAATTTAAATTTTTCCCTACACGCAAATTACAAAACTCCTCAAATTTATCCTCCAGTAAAGTGAAGATTTTGAAGACTGAAAATAAAAAATATTATTATTATTACACAAACACAGTAAATAATTTTTAAACTGCTTACCATTTCTACCAGCTATCACCACCTGAGAATTATCTTTATTAAGGGCCAGCGCATTGGCTGGACCCTCATTGGTGATGAACGAGGTTTTCGACGTCATAATAACATTTCTTTTATACAGCAAATACACTTATTTTACAATTGACGATTGGTTTTGTGTGTACAATCAGCGCGAATTAGGTTATATTTACACTTATCCGTGCATATCGAGATGACTGCAGCCCATGCAAAGGGAGATTTTCAGAACTTTTTTATCATAGAAAAAAAATAATGCAGCGAAAATACACTGCAATCGATGGTGAATGAAAACATGCAAGTCCTGATTAACATAACTGATTAAATGGTAAGTAGAATCAACAATCGGAGAGCTGATAATAATATATATATGGAAGAAAGAAACAAGATGCAGACGACGCCGTTCGAACTAAACTGTGAATGTGCTATATATATGCATACAAAGGTAAATTCAAACACCACATTACTTGTATATCTGTAATATGGAGTAATAGTACTATAGTATTAATTAGTATACACTGCACACATACACATTCACACAGCAGAAGGAAGATAGATGCAGCTCAAGCTCAACTCCAAAATTTTAAGGACGTGGCTTTATGGCCTATATACCTTTCAGGATTAAAAAAAAACTCCAAATTTCTGATATAAAATAATTTTTAACGAACTACTAACGAAGAAATCCTTTCTTAATAAGTAATATAATACTTGACTTTAGTATAATATTACTTATAGTGCCAATCAATACGTAACTTTATTATTATTAACAAAATTATTTTTAAAAATAAAAAGAAACTTTTGCCATTCTTTAATATAAAATTTCTTATAAAATTAATTCAGTTTAAAATGACATATATATGGTGTAATAATAATAGCTGAATTAAATAAATCTACAACTTTAATACAGTGCAAAAAATATAATTTTACAATCACAATGTTTGTAAAACTGTTACATGCTTTATGTTATATGGACATTTTCAATTGGGAGGCAACACAGTTTTTTAAAAGGTGTGACGTCGCGGGTTGTACCGAGCGGATTTGTGAGTCTTAGTGATTTTACGAACACGCGACGGAAACTGCGGGGCTTTCGAATTACCGAACGAGCATGGAAATGCTCTCTCAACTCGCGGATTCCGACCCGAAATAGGAATAGTAGGATGATCTAAAGAAAATAGTTGAATTAAA
>JAXIUT010000021.1:18840192-18850971 GCA_035586675.1 Eurytoma californica
AATTCAAGTTTTTGGTTTGGAAGGTCGTTATGCCACTGCACTTTATTCTGCTGCCAGTAAACAAAAAGCACTGGATGCCGTTGAAAAGGATTTGGTCAAATTCCAAGTAAGCTTATTTATTTACTTGGTTTTTACAGATAAAATAAAAAATAAAATTTTTGCTTAAATACTAAATTATGATTTTCTGTTTAGGGCTTACTAAAAACTGACAAAAAATTGTTGGAATTCATCAAGGACCCTTCCATTAAGCGCAAATTAAAGGCTGAAGCTTTCAAACAAATTGGAACAAGTTTTAACCCTGCTACCGCAAATCTCTTGAGTCTTCTTGCAGAAAATGGAAGACTTCCAAAACTGAATCAAGTTATCAATGCTTTTAAACTTATTATGGCAGCACAAAGGGGAGAAGTTGTTTGTGAAGTTATTACTGCTAAACCCCTTGATGCTGAAAACAAGGGAAAATTGGAAGCTGCTCTGAAGGGATTCTTGAAGCAAGGTCAAAGCATTCTACTCACAACAAAGGTCGATCCTGATATTATTGGTGGTATGATTGTTTCGATTGGAGATAAATATGTAGATATGAGTGTTGCCAGCAAGATCAAGAAATATACAGAAGTCATTAATGCCTCTATTTAAAGTAAAACTTTCTATTTATGAGGCATTAGAGTCCAATGTCATCGTGATGTAAACCAATTAAAATAAAATAGGTATTAAATCAAATAAATTAATTGTCTTTATTAACAATAAATCTTTATTTTGCTAAATTCATTATTATATATATATATCAAGTTGTACTAATCTTTATAAAGCGCAGCTCAAATTAATCATACAAATAAAAGTAAACTATTATTAAAGATCTAAAGATTACTTAATCAAAAATTGATCAGAAACAACATCAGTGTTGATTCTGCATTCAAATAGATGCTAGAAAATTTTTTCTTTTGTTATCAAGTGAAATGAAATAGAAATAGAATTTAAAAAATCAATAATTGATATGCAACTAAGAGGAAAAAATCTGAGACTAGAATTTTAAGTATAGAAACATTCCTCCGACATGTGACACATTATTCTCTGGTAAGAGAGTTCGTCTACATTTATATACACATCAAAGACCATCATTTTTCCACATTATAACTTTGTGATAAAATGAGTATCAGTAAACAATTTAGTGTAGAGATTTTAAATAAGCTGCATCAAACAACTCGAGTTCATTAACCAAATAGTTAGCCTTATTTCTAAGGACTTTGGCATTTGTAGCTGCCTCTTCTAAAGTACGAAGTGTTGTTGCAATTGTCTTTAATTCACTATCCATTTCAGACGTAGTTTCATCTACCAAGTGGCACAAACGTGCAAATGTGCTTGACAGTTCCCTAAAATTTTCAAAATTAAATTAATAGAATTCCACAAATTGATAAAAATAATTGTACAAAAACGTACTGTTGCACTTGGTGACTGCAGTTGGCAGAGGTAAGATCTACAATGAGTTTCAATTTCTTTGTAGCATGTCCTACATACTGTTTCTTGAATTCCCGTTCTTTCGCTTTATTTGTCCACGTTAAGCGTTCATAGAAATATAAAGCACCATAAATAGCTCCAGTTACAGCAATGAGTCTCCATCCAACTGTTTTTAACATCTAAACAAAATAAATATTGATAAATATAAAAGTTAAAAATAAAAATTTTAATTAAAAAAAAAAAAAAGAACTTACAAATCCTGCTATTATGAGACCTCCCATTGTTCCTTGAGAAGTTATAGAAGCTATTGCAACGCGAGTCGCTAAGGACCAATCATCAGGCCTTGGTGTGAAACAATTAGTAGTAGAAACAAATTTAGAAGAATCTATACTGTCAGCAGGAGATATTAGAGATTGAGGAATCTAAAAATTTGAATATTTCATTGGTATTATAGTAAGCAAAGGCAACCTTAATTATGATATTAAAAAGAAACAAAGTTTAAACTGACCTCTTGAGGTAAGTTTGTAATAGCTAATCTATTACTTTGTTTTCCTGCGAATCTATTTATGAGTGCCGTGATTCCCCACGAAAAGCGGAATTCTAGATCTTCGTGAAAATCGGCGCATAAATTGTCGCAGTTTAATCTGTAGAGTATTTCGAAAGGTTCTCTCCTGGGCATTACGTTTAATGTCATTTGTCGCTTATTTTCAGGAAGCAGACATGACATTCTCTCAGTCATTTCCTTCTGAGAATTCTCAATATTCAGAGCTAAAGCGGTACTTAAACGAGCCCTCAAATTCGAGCCAAGTCCATTTTCTACGTGAACATGCAGCTCTCGCTTATAGACGTTTAATACTAATGGTTCAGGGTGGAAAGGGACGCTGAATTCATCGACAAGCACTGCAAGTCGGCGAATCTCCTCATTTAAGGCCTTTGAAACCCGTTGCTCTACATCTTCTACCATGCGATGAATTTTATCCTTCATTTCCTGTGTTAAAAGCATCAATTGTTGCTCTGTGAAATTTAATTTGTCATGCACTTCCTTTTTAATGTTTACTTGTTCTGCTTTCATTTTCTGTGTTCTTTCTAATACTTCGTCCAATGTTTGACGAATTTCTCTATAAAAAATGACATTTAAATAATTATATAAAAAAAAAAAATCATACATTTTCTTTTATTAAAAAATATTGGTTATGTAGCAAAATACTTACGTTGATATGTGTTTTCCACGTTGAGAATGTTGCTCAAATTTCGTTTTTACTGCAGATTTTGAAATACATTCTTCGAATTTTCGTTCGAAATCTTGAAACTCAAAATAACGATTTTGAAATCCTTCCGCAAGAGCACCATCTAAAATTATTTTTTTTATTAATAATAAATTTAAGAAGTATACTTAAAAAAAATCGAATGGAACTTACTATGAGCTGGTTGACCTTTCTGTTCCTGAAGTCGAGCTTGAAGTGTTTCTTTCGCTGAAATGAAAAACACGCGTTCTTCCGCATCTTTTGGATTGCAAACCTTTAGTTCTTTTGATAGAAAATCGACTGCCCGTTCTTGATGTTGTGCCCTGACCTGTTAAAAATAATAGGTATTATATTAATAATTCATTTACTACAAAGAAATTTAAGAGGCAAAAAACAAAAATAAATGTGCTAAAGTTTTATAGTGCATTAAATAAGTATTCCTGCATATAAAAAATAAAAATTAAAAGACAACAAATTTGATTGCTATAAAATTGTGTAAATATAATTCATTTAATAGAAAATATAACAGTATAAAGTCTGCAAGAAAAAGTATGCAAAAGTAAAATTTAAAATTTTTTTGGTGCGATTTTTAAAGAGATCTTACCTCCCTCTGTTCATCGACCAGCTAAGGAATAAATTCTTAGTATCAGGAATTTTTTAAATTTTAAATGTACCAACCCAAAAATTTTGAACAAAATAAAAGAAAAAGAAAAAGATATTTTACTTGACATACCTCATCAAGAAATTCTGGTTCTGAAGCAGAAGCATCCCATCGATTATTTAGAATAAATATGTTTGGTTTTGACAATTTGGTTGATACTTTATGGAAAAAATTTTTCTCCTACAATAAAAGTAATAGTTTAGTACATTTGTAAAAAAAATTCTAAATACAAAGTATGCTACTAACCGCTATCATTAATGTAGATTCAGCATTTGCAACTAACACAAAGACATCAGCATCAAGACAGTGTTTATCAATCCAGTCATCTAAATTTGGTGTGACGTCAACACCAGGGCTATCAACAAAGACTACATCATCTCGCAAAAGTAGGCACTTCTCTTTTGGCCAGAATATTCTAACTAAATTGCTTTCACATAATTTTTCTTTGCACAATGCATGACCAAGTTGCCCTACTGACTGTACTGGCTGTTTTACATCGGATCCTTCTGTGACCAAATATGCATCTCCTCCTTCAGAACCTTCAACTTGCAGGAAGCAGTTAGTAGTATGTCCAATGCCACTGGGCAATATTTTGTCTCGTAACATAGCATTAATAACTGTACTTTTGCCATTGCTTGTTCTAAAAAAAAAGTTTGCATTTTGTAATATAAACATTTAAATATTAGAGTAACAATTACAGAAAAAATGGTTTACCTTCCAAAGAAAGCTACTTTCATATGATCTCTCTTAAGCACATCGCTTATTCCTTGGACTTTATCTTTGTATCCCTCAACTCTTTTTATTCCTTCTGGACTAATAATTTTGTGATCATCTCTCAATGCTAGAAAAAAAGTCATTACATTATTATTAGTTGTTACTGAATGATATCAATTAAAACTAAAACCATTTAAAGTAAACTTACATCCAATAAATCTTATGGTGTCATCTACATAGTCATCAATTTCAAGAAAGATATCGTTGATCTTTTTCTTGGCTTTGACAAAAATCTGTAGGGGAGAATTTTCAGTTCTAATGTCATTTGTGCGAAACTGACTGTCTCCAGAAATCATAGACATTGTGCGATTGATATATGCAGCCATTATTTGATCTACAGTGTCAAGATGTTTGGCAAATTAATTGAAATAAAGTGCTCTGCTGGTGATGTTGATTGGTGGTTGAGAAGCATGCAGGATTGCAACTGGAATCAAAAAATAATAAAAACCAAGCGTCATTCAAGCTATACATAGTGTTTTTATATATAGTTACACAACAACATCTAATAAATACAAATACATTTATAGACAGGTATATACAGATATAAGTAAAAAATAAAAATATTGATGAAAAAATAAAAAATTACTCTAAAACTATAAGTTTAAGTAATGACACTTAAATCTACAAATTATATGTGATGATAATGAATGAATACAAATCAATTGATTAACACCACATGAACAATCAGCAGTATTCAAAACCTGTTTCTCTTGAGACATTGAAGTAATATCCCATGTGGGTTATTAAATACTGGTGTATTGTAAGAATGATGTGAGCTCAAATCTGAAACAAATAATGAAAATATATATGAACTTTTCAATCATTTCTGGGCACTTAATCAGCACCAGTTGAATGACTGTTTCTTCAAACAACCCTTTCTCTCCTTTGCTATGCAAGAAAAAGTACATTTTCACAATTCCGCAATAATAAAAAGCATTAAAAATATTTCCAAAGTCTGTGGCTTAACAAAAAGTCTAACCTAAACTTGATCGCAAAGCAAATATAATGCAACATCAACGCGGTCGCAGCGTCAGCCTCTGAGAAACTACGCTGTAAATTACAAGTGTTGCAGTGATCCTTTTATCGCGCACTTGCTTTCGCGACTATTCGCTAAACTATTTTTAACCTCGAAAATAAATAAAACTCAGCCGCGCGCAACTTACATTTCCCGAATGTCTATGTAGCTCTGGCTCGCGTGTGTTGTGTTGCGTGTCTCGTTCGGAAATCGGAGTGTGCTTTTCTCGATTGCCTCGTGGGAGTCGTGGAGCCCACCAGCCGATGAGAATCTCGTCTGCTGCGCGATAATGATCGCGAACGAGGCGGCGCCGCGACGGGGGCTCGTCGGTTGGGGTGCTTAGTTCGAAGTCATCGGGCGTCGGTGATGTTCGTTCGCTATTGCAAATCTGCGATATGCCTCGAGGACTGACTGGCCCGCGACTGACTGGCGAACCAGCGAACTGCGAAGACGTGCGCGATTGATCCTACACGAGATCTTTAGCACAGTCAGATACCTAGATCACATGCATGCGCGATAATACACTGCGCAGGTGGACCCGCTCACTTTGATGACGATTACTCAATACCCTACCAGGTACCAGGTTTTTACTACACGTGCATTGTTATTATTGTTTTTTTATGTAGATCAATTTAACAATAGCTTAACAAGACAATGCTATAATAGTATATTATTAATTATAGTACGGGTGCGGAAGATGATTATTTAACTCTTGCGACGGTTTTTGGTGAAAAGTCGCACGAACTGAATAATCACTTACGCACCAGTACTATACGATATTTTATAGGGAAAATTGGCATTAAAATTGTCATTATGAGGTTAGAGTGCTATAAAAGCGATTTGTTGTAGTCGCTTTTTATAGTTAAATATATAAATATATATATGTATATAAAAATACGCAGCTCAATAATATTGTGATAGAGGGATGATAATTTTAGTAAGTTTTTTGATGATAATTTTAATAATTTTAATAAATTTTTATTGCACTTTTTTCTTAAATACATCTACAACAATTTTTAAGGTGATTTATTTCATATCCAACTTTCTTTTTGAATTGCTTTTTTTTCCTTAAAAGACGCATTGTATAAGTACGGAGAAACTTTTTAGAACATAAAATTTTAAATAAAAATGATTATTATAAGGAATAATTAAAATTATTTATTTATTTCGTATCGTTTTTGAAATTTCACATAATATGAAAATAGACATAACATATTTATTATATAACTACTTATTCATTTAGTCAAATCTAAATTCGATTAATCTAACTAATCTAATTTTAGCACACTTAATACTACCGTATAAATGTTTATTTTTTATAAAATCTATAAAGTTCAATCTGATTAATATATAACTAAATAGAAATAGTATATTATGCTACTAGGGAAATAAAAGTGGATATACGATTTTTTTACATACCCACGCCAAAATGGCTCTTTTTTCGTTTTCGCGCCGGGGTAAAAATAAGCACTTTTGTCGAGGGTCTGTAAAAAAATAGATATTAACAGCAGCCAATACTTTTTTAAACTCAAAAAGTAAATAAATCAATAAAAAATCACAAATAAGTAATATCTATTCGCAGAAGTTGAAAAAAAATGTCACAACTATAAAGTAATCTAAATCTGCTGAACAATAGTGCAAAAGTGCAAAAATCAGTGTTCAAATTTACTACCGCGCTTGCAGATAAAAAGATAACCATGAGATCGTTTGGCGCGCGCGGCGTTGTTGCGGCGTGCGTTATATGCGTTTCCGCAGTCTCTAGCGGCGCCTCGCCTGCGACGTCGCAACTGCTATATCCGGAGACACCTACCTCTCCAGCCCGGCAGTATAACTTGACCGTTGCACCAGGGAACAGGGGAGGCTCGCCGACGGTCGAGGAGCAAGGAGAAGATTGTGTACTCTCAATATTTGGTGATTACGCGCGCCGGCCGCTGTGAAGCCTCGCCGGCTCGAGGTGTCTCCGAGTAGAGGAACCCGGAACCTGGAACCCGAAGTTGCGCGTGGGGGCGCCGCTGGATTTTGGCGCGCGCGCACGCGCATCCGCGCCTCCCAGGCCAAGGAGGGGGAGTCCGCTCCGCTGCCGCTTCCCCGCGCTGTACGCACCGGGTCACCGCTAGGTACATAGTCGCCGCGCGCTGCGAGCAGCGTCGGTGGGTGTAAAATGGCGGACGGTGACATTGATCTTTACGCCGACGATCTCGAGCAGGACTTTGCACAGGTAACTGCAAACTTGATTATCCCGATACCGAGAGAGCGCGGAAGAGTCGGCCGTGAGTCGCGGGTGTGCGTTCGATCGCGCGCGGCCGAAATAATTGCCTGTCGCGTTGCGTGCCTGCACCACACACTGCCCTTCGGCGTCCATGGACGAGTCCGAGGCGGCGCCGACTCGCCGTTTCGCGAGCACTCCGGACTTTAATGTACGGCCTCGCGATTGGTGAGAGGCAATTACGCTCGTTTCGGTGGGCGACAACTGTGTCCTTTTTTCGCAAAGCCCAAGTGCCGGGGTTTCCGGGGGTTCGGAGTCGACTCGCCGACTCCGAATATGACGAAAGTGGAGTGAGTCTGTCTCTCTCTTCCTCGAGATCGGAACAAGACGCGACGCGCTAGCTGTGCCAGCCTACTGATACGATGTTGGAACCGCCGGAGCGTGACGCGATTAATTATCCTCGCAGGAGCTGGCTTACTTTACTCTTATGCCTTTATCCTTGTAGATTCTAGGGCTTTTAAGGAAATTATTTTATTCAATTTACTGAATACTTTGTCATTTTTATTTCATTAATTATGATTACTTGAATGTAATGCTCTTGTTTCTTATTGTTAGGTACAGGGTGAATTCGCCGGAGACGGTGTTGACCTGTACGATGATGTTATTGCCGCAGCTCCTGGCAATAATGAGCGCAGCACTTCAGAGAGCAGCGAGCGAGGAGATAGAGAAAGAGAAAACTCTAATGAAGAAACAAATGGTAATGCACCCTACCATCAACTTGGAAATAATATCCAGCCAAATCAAATTGGCAGAAGACATCAGCTTTATGTTGGAAACTTAACTTGGGTAATTATTTTATATTGATTAATTATTATTAAATATTAATGCAGCTAAATGTTTAATAACTTTTTAAATAAATCATAGTGGACAAGTGACCAAGATATAGCAGATTTAGTTCAGAGTATTGGAGTACAAGACTTTATTGAAGTCAAATTTTTTGAAAACCGTGCTAATGGAAGATCTAAGGGCTTTTGTGTAATTTCTCTTGGATCAGAACAAAGTATGAGATTATGCATGGAAAGATTGCCTAAAAAGGAACTTCATGGTCAGAATCCAGTTGTAACGTATCCAAGTAAACAGGCATTGAATCAGGTAAGCAATTTGTTAGAGAACTACTAATTATGTGCTGTATATAAAACTAATGATTAATTCTTAATTTTTCAGTTCGAGTCACAATGTAAATCGCGACCGACACCTTCTCCACAACAGAATCAAAATCAACGACCTCACAATTCACATCAACATCAACAAAATATGCCACCACATCAACATCCACCACATTCTCAACATCCACAACATTCTCAACAAAATCATGGACCAAGAATGATGATGGGTCCACCTCAAGGACAGATGAGACCTGGTCAACGAATGCCACCAGTAGGAGGTCCACCAGGTATGGGTCCGGGACAAGGAGGGCCACCTCAACAAGGCCCACCACGAATGCATGGATCACCAATGGGTCCTGGACCAGGTTCTCATCATCCTCTTCAAGGTCATCCTAACCAAGGTCCACCTCCACCTGGTTATGGGCAAGGACCCTGGAATGGACCAAGACCCAATGGTCCTCCAGGTCCTCCTCGGGGTCCATCTGGACCTGGAGGACCACCTCCTCCGCAACAGGGACCACCTGGACCTGGTCCTGGTCAAGGCAGACCTCCTGGAATGGTATATATATATTATTCATTGAATTTTCTCCTATTCCATACAATTCCATTCCATTCCTTTAGCATGGACTAATGCCGGTTTTTTTTAGCAGTACGGCCCCCATGGAGGACCGCCGGGGCCTCCTGGTCAGGGAATACCGCGCGGACCTCCTGGTCATCCTGGTGGACCTCCGGGAGGTGATCCTCGAGCAGCACCGCCTCGCCCTGGTGAATGGAATCGACCACCAGGTACGTAAGCAAGACAATACTGGTGCTACACTCTATTGTAATACTGATACTCAAGCACGCCGTGGAGGCTCCCTTACTATCCAGACCACTCCCTCACTTTTTTATTTTTATTTAAACCTATTTATATTACAATTTATCCCTTATTGTAGTGCTTGCATTGACTATAGAACTACAGTACTTTAGCAATCGTCAATGTTAGATGTCCGTGATTGTATGTAAGCACCAAGTAGTAGTTGCTTACCGGTAACAGTTTGCGTAATCACGGATTACTCGATATATGCATAATTTGTATGGAATGCGAGGCTCGGGAAGCGTAGTTACGATTTCCCTCGGCACTAGCAGCCTGGTTAAGACCCATCACCAATTGAGGGCCCGAAAAGCAGAACCCACAAAACTCGCGGCCGCGTTAGGCCTAGTAGAATGGTTGGGGAGCGCCGCACGCACGGCCGCGGCCCACTATTGGTCGGACGCTGCAAGCTTGCAAAATGAGAAAAATATTCGTTATTCATTGAAAGCTTTATTATGTTATTTAAGTGAGAAAGCCGATCATTATTTTCATTCAAACTTATTAAATGTCATTAAGCCGAAAAAAAACTATGAAAAAGTCAATATAACAGAAGATATAAATACAAAAAAGAAAACTTCTGTAAAAGCAAAATAAAAAATTCAGTCTGCTAAAAAGAAATAAAGTATTAATAATAAATAATACGGGAATTTTTCTCACCCTGCAGGTCTGCAGCGTTCGGCAAATAGTGCGCTGCGGCATTCCCCCTCTCTACTAGGCCTCGCGCGGCCGCGAGTTTTGTCGGTTCTGTTTTCCGCGCCCTCAATTGGTGATTCCATGACTGCCGGTGGTGAGCGCTTGTTAACCCACTTTTAACGTGAACACGTCTGATTCTTCACAACCCACCGTGAAGTCAAACGGAGAACTTGCATGCAATCGAGGGAAATTTGTTCTAACGCTTCTTGGCTAAATGTTGTTTTATTATATCTTTTATTTTATTTACTCTTCTTAGTAATTGCATTCCATTAGACAATCGTAATTGTCAATGTCTAAAATCTTTTTCTATTATTAAATAATTATATTAATTTCACAGTGAATTATAAAAGTAATCATATATGTTATGTGTTTATAATTCTTGTTTTTATTTAGTAAAAAAATAGATTTTTTAATTTCTCAGAATTGATTAAAGAATATTATTTTTTTAACTTCTTAAATGTGTAGAAATGTACATAGGATAGTTTGCCTTTTTCATTTCTACAACTAATTTTATTTATAGGTTATTCTCTGTATATTGTAATCTTTTCACAGTTTTAATTTATTATTATAGTCAAACAGTACATAGTATTTTTGAAATATTTTTTACTTTTATTAGCATGAAATGCATCCAATTTTTCATACATAAACATAATCAAACAAATTTAATTGCAACGAAGCCAGATAGAAGGTCGCAGATATCATGAAAATGAGAAAT